>SEYY01021556.1:0-57500 GCA_009176605.1 Armadillidium nasatum
TATATATATATATAATATATATTCGGTTTCATTTTATCAGAGGATCTCCAGTGTACCCCCGTTTCATACTGGAGGGTCTATGTACCCATTACCTTTCCACCCCATTTCTTCACATATTCCCATAAAATTAATGTAAAAAAAAAATTTAACTATCAAACGCTTATTCATACATTACCTTTTTAAACAAAACAAGCTGCCTCGGATGTGCATAGAGGGGCGGCATCCAAAGAATGCCCCTCTTCCACCCCTCACCCCATCATCATTTGGGAGTCAGCGGCTTCTGGTGGTAGAGATGGTACCGCCAAGAATTCTCTTCCGGCTTGCCCTGGTTCACGGTCTTCTTTTTTTTATTAATTTATGCAATATTCGCTGTCTTGTTTCTAATTTCCCCTTTGTCGAACCCCACCTCTCTTCTTCCAAACCTTATCTCTTGTTCTTAACCGAAACTCAGGTGCTCGGGTGCGCTGACAGCAAACCTTAGACTGTTATCTTCTATTGTCTCTATATCATCAATTTTCAGCTAGAGGCGGGTGTTGCGCATTTGTGCACAACGATGTTTGTTCTCGTGTCTCAAATTTGGAATCTTCTAAATTCTCTTCTTTATGGCTTGAGCTCTCTTGCTATTCTACTACTAAATTTATTTCTGTGTATTTACTTCCTATTTCTACTGAATATAAAAAAAATATTTCGACATATAAACCCCAAAATAGAGCACATTCTTTCTTCTTTTCCTTTCTCCGAAAACATCATTTTAGGTGATTTCTTCGTCGTAAATACAATAATCTTTCTGGTTTCTCTTTCTTTCACCCTTTTTGGCATTTTGCAAAAAAATGTCAATTCTATAACTTTGCTTCTTTCTCTTTCCCTCCTCTAGTATCCTCTGATGGCACAATTGCCTCTTTATCTTCTTCTAAGGCTGAACTCTTCGCTCAAACTTTTTTCTCTAACTCTACTGTAGACCATTCCGAAACTATTCCTCCTCCTTCAACTCCCCTCCAACTCATTTATGCCTAATACTATAATTCCTTCTAAAGATGTCATTTATGCTCTTTCTGAGTTTAACACTAAGAAGGCATATGGTCCTGATGGTATTCCTTCTGCGGTTCTCCAAACTTGTGCTTCTGAGCTTGCACCCTGCCTTGGTAAACTATTCATCTCTGTCTCTCTCTACTGCAACTTTCCCTTACAGATCGAAACGTGCGTTCATTCAGCCAATGCCGAAGAATGGGAACCCCTCTCATCCTTCTGACTATCGTTCTATTTCTTTAGCCTCTGTTCTTTCTTAAGTTTTCGAATCTATCCTTAACTATGTTTTGATTCTCCTACCGATTTTCAAATTGCATCTTGCAAAAACGGGCGATTTATCAATTATTTTAATTAATGATTATTATGGACGAATGATCTCCATTAAAATTATTAAGATATTAGAAAAAGACTTGATGAAATTGACGAAAAACTATCTTCACTTTCCATTCTTAAAAACGTACAAAATGTGTGTGTCTGTATGAGAGAGAGAGAGAGAGAGAGAGAGAGAGAGAGAGAGAGAGAGAGAGAGAGAGAGAGAGAGAGAGAGAGAGAGAGAGAGAGAATCAATAATAAGAATGATCACAAAAGTTGTAATTTAAATAATCCAGGAAAATATTTCATAAAACAATGTTTTAGAAGAATTTTATGTTTGCCTTTTCAAAAAAAATTTATGAAAGGAAATAAATGAATTTGTCTTTCCCCCTCCCCCTCACCCACAAAAAAAAACAAAAAAACTTAGTATTAAAACAATGATCGTATATACTAATGTACACAAATATGTTTAGCGAATCAGCAATTGTAGTTTCTCTCTCTCTCTCTCTCTCTCTCTCTCTCTCTCTCTCTCTCTCTCTCTCTCTCTCTCTCTCTCTCACACACACACACACACACACACATAAACATTATCTATCTATTTCATTAAATCTTTTCCTTTTTTTCGTTGCTTCCCAGAGTTTCCGTCACTCATTAATTTGGCTAAAAATGTAAATTTACTTTTAATTTCATTTATGTAATAAATGTAATTCCTTCATTTTTTTAACGTCATTCATTTTTAATCATCCTTTTAACGTCATTCAGTCTTTGTCATTTTATTTTATTTTTCATTCTTCTTTTTTTTTTTAATTAAATATTTTAACATTGAAACTTTATCTTTTATCAGACTGAAATAACCATTGATTTGAAAAGCTTTTTTGCATCTGATAACATAGAAGAAAAAAGATGTTTTATATATATATATATATATATATAATATATATATATAAATATATATATATATATATATATATATATATATA
Organism: Armadillidium nasatum; assembly: GCA_009176605.1. Taxonomy (NCBI): domain Eukaryota; kingdom Metazoa; phylum Arthropoda; class Malacostraca; order Isopoda; family Armadillidiidae; genus Armadillidium; species Armadillidium nasatum. Next base: position 2,319 of record SEYY01021556.1, read on the forward strand.
TATATATATATATATATATATATATAGATATAGATAGATAGATAGATAGATAGATAGATAGATAGATAGATGTAGAAAAGAAGAAAGAGAGAGAGAGAGAGAGAGAGAGAGAGAGAGAGAGAGAAGAGAGAGAGAGAGAGAGAGAGAGAGAGAGAGAGAGAGAGAGAGAGAGAGTAACTTCTCGTTGGAAAATCTATCCTCAAATTAACTGTCCAATTAAATTTGAAAATTCTGAAAACAATTTCAAAATATTAAAAATTGAAAACATTTTTTTTCTGCAAAATACATAAAAGAAAACCGTGAAGGAAATGGTATTTCACTTTATAAGTTAATTTATTGACTTTAAATAAATTTAAAAAGGGAAACTTATCTGCCGTAAGTGCTATTACTTTCTTTAATTAATAACTAAGAAGCCTCTTCCTTCTATAAAAAAAAAAAAGTGGATAACCTGTATAAAAGTATAAATTAAAATGCAATTACTATATCTGGTAAGAGGAAAGCCGTTATTCTCAATAAAAATGCGCCAAGAATTATTAATATTATTATAATTATTATCATTATTATTGTCATAACTATAAATATGCATAATCAGAATAATAATGATGTTAATAATTATAGCATTATTATTGGTATTATGACTTATGATTTTTATTATTATTATTATTATTATTATCATCATCATCATTGTTACTTTTTTCATTATTATAAAAATTAGTTATTATTATTATTGTAATCATTATTATTATTATTACTATTATTAGAGGAAATATCATCATTTCTATTATTATTATTATTATTATTATTATTACTATTACTAAAATAAATATCATCATTGCTATTATTATTATTATTATTATTTTTATTATTATTATTATTATTATTAAAGTAAATATCATAAGTAATGTCTCTGTTATTGTTACTTACATTATTGATACTATCGTTAATATTTCTAGAGTTTTGTTACTTTAGAAGTAACCTATCACAACTTGTAGTTGTTAAATAAATTAAAATTATATATGTATTAAAGTCTGAAGCTCAAAGGAAACCACAGTGTTTTCCCCTAGCAGCCTCTTTTCAAAGAACTGGACAGTCGCAATGTTATTATTATGATTATTATTGATTTTAGTAGCATAAGACATACTGTTAAACTGTAAACCTGTAAATGTACCATTTCCTGAATAAAGTTTGTGAATTGTAAATTATTTTTATTACTATAGCTTTTTTTATTTTGAACTGAAAATAGACGGTTGTATAAGGAAAATTCAAATCCAGGCGCTTCTATTTAATTTTCTCTGTTTCTCACGATAAATCATATAATAAATGCTTCAGAGATGAGTTATAACCTCTAGATTTTGATTAGGACAGAGGAAAAGTTAGGAGTAAGGGGGGGAGGGATTTAGATCTTGAAGAGAACAGAAGATTCCTGTTTTAGTGATTTATATAATTAAAGGAACACTGGAAGCTACAACCCCCTTTCATCCCTCCGAATTAGGGTAACGGCCTTCAAATAATATATATAATTTACTTTTAGTTCAAATTTTCAAATTTTCAAATTTTTTTTTTCAAATTTGATGATGGTTTTGGTGAATAAAGTTTTTATATGTGTGTGTGTGTTGGGGTAATATTAAGTAATACAAGAGTCACGCAATCGAGAGAGAGAGAGAGAGAGAGAGAGAGAGAGAGAGAGAGAGAGAGAGAGAGAGAGAGAGAGAGAGAGAGAGAGAGAGAGAGAGAGAATTTAAATGGATCACTTAATGTTATTTTACGAATATATTATATTATAATTATTATGTAATATATTCGCAAAATAACATTATATGATCCATTTTTTTCAATTGGATGCCTTCATTCTCTAATTATTAAAATTTTCTAATAGGAAATTTCTATAACAATATTTTTGACACTATGCTTGGGTATTTTGGACTTAAAGCCTCCTTTTTGTATTTTATTTATTTAAAAAAATTATTTTTGATTATATATATATATATATATAATATATATATATATATATATATATATATATATATATATATATATATATATATATATATATATATATATATATATATATATATATATATATATATATATATATTATATAATATATATATATATATATATATATATATATATATATATATATATATAATATATATATATATATATATATATATATATATATATATATATATATATATATATATATATATATATATATATATATATATATATATATATATATATATATATATATATATATATATATATATATATATATATATATATATATATATATATATATATATATATATATATATATATATATATATATATATATATATATATATATATATATATATATATATATATTATTTAATAATAATAAAAAAAAAAAAAAAAAAAAAAAAAAAAAAAAAAAAAAAAAACATTTTTGGAATCTTTGTCGAACTTTGGGTGAGCAAATTATAAAATATTTGAAAGTAAATTAAAAAAAACAAAAATGTTTTTGTACGACAATTGATGAACTAACAAACTTAATTTTGGTGATATACCGAACATTTGTCTACTGGGGGGCTCTGACCCCCGTGATGATGATATTGTCGACTACTTCTCCTGTCGACGATTTGGGGTATTTCCCCTTTTTTCCAATTTCGAAATGTATTTTTAAAAAAAATGACATTGACAGACGTACGATTCTTATCAGCGCTATAAAAAAGTAAAATTTACTTACGTAATAAAATTATTATAAGAATTTATTTTTTATTTCCCAAATTTTTCTTACCTAAAATTCGACAAGGATTCCAAAAATATAATCCTTTTTAACGTAGATTCAGTAGTTTTTTGAATATTTAAGTATGTAGAAGTGAAGTCTGGCCATATATATATATATATATATATATATTATATATATATATATATATATATATATATATATATATATATATATATATATATATATATATATATATATATATATATATATTGGTCAGACTGCACTTTAACCTCCTTAAATATCTCAAAAACTACTAACCGTACATTAAAAAGGATTATATTTTTGAAATCCTTGGGTAATTTGCAGTAAGAAAACTATAAAAAAAAAATATATAATATATATATATATATATATATATATATATATATATATATATATATATATATATATATATATATATATATATATATATTATACACATTATATATGTACGATAAGTTGATAATTAAAATGTAGGGCATGTAAAAAAACCGAACATGTAAAAAAACTACTGAACCTACGTAAAAAAGGAAAACATTTTTGGAATCCTTGTCGAATTTTGGGTGAGAAAATTTAAAATATGTGAAAATAAATTTAAAAAAAATGTTTTTGTACGACAATTGATGAACTAACAAACTTAATTTTGGTGCTATACCGAACATTTGTCTACTGGGGGGCTCTGCTCCCCGTACCCCCGACCCGTGAGTGATGACGATATTGTCGATTACTTTTTCTGTCGACGATTTGGGGTATTCCCCATTTGTTTCAGTTTCCAATTTGTAAAATTTTTTTTAAAAAAGTGACATTGTCAGACGTACGATTCTTGCGAGCCTTATAAAAAAGTAAAATTTATATAAGAATTTATTTTTTATTTCCCAATTTTTCTTACCTAAAATTCGACAAGGATTTCAAAAATATAATCCTTTTTATTAATGTACGTTTAGTAGTTTTGAGATATTTAAGGAGGCTAAAGTGCAGTCTGGCCATATATATATATATATATATATATAATATATATATATATATATATATATATATATATATATATATATATATATATATATATATATATATATATATATATATATATATATATATATATATATATATATATATATATAGCTCTCCTGGAAAAGGTGGAGTCTAGAGCTTTTCGCCTTATCAATTCTCCTGCTCTCACTAATTCTCTCCAATCTCTTTCTGCCCGTCGAAATGTTGCGTCACTCTCTCTCTCTACTATCGCTATTACAATGGACACTGCTCTTCTGAACTCTCTCGTCGCATACCTCCTCCATTAAGAAGGGCTCGTGCGACTCGTCTTTCTACACAGTCTCATCCTTTCTCTGTCCAACTCTCTGACCCTAGACTTAACCTCTATGCTCAATCTTACATTTACTCTACTGGTAAAGTCTGGAACACACTTCCTTCATCTATTTTCCCAACTACTTATGACTTAAGCACCTTTAAACGCCGTGTATCAGGTCATGTCGGCCTTTAATTTGACCATGTTTCCGACTTTCCTCCCAACTCTGGTGGAACAATTGGTAGGCCTCTGGCCTTTGCCCACCAGAGGAGAAATAAAAAAAAAAAAAAAAAAATATAATATATATATATATATATATATATATATATATATATATATATATATATATATATATAATATATAATATATATATATATATATATATATATATATTATATATATATATATATATATATATATATATATATATATATATATATATATTATATTATTTGTTTGTTTATTTTTTTTTGTTTTTTTCCAGTTTTAATCTAAATTGTAGCGAACCTCAATGTTGCTATTTTTTTTTTAACTCCTTCCGTTATCGGCTATGACAAAAATAGTTAAAACATAAGAACCTATTGAAAGAATTCACTTGTCAAAGGCCTGATATTTCGTATATGTAATTATATCTATCACTACTTAAAAACTTTTAGGCTTTATTATAATTTAAAATCTCGTTTTTTTTTGATAAAAAGATTCTTTATTGTTTTGAACTATGGAGGGATTTAAAATAACGATCTTTTACACAATTACATGGTATACAGCAAATCCACAAACTGGCAACACTACTCTGAAACATCAAATCAGGTGGTAAATTTGAAAACTTGTTCATGAAAGCACAGGAATTCCGTAACAATGATTAGAAGTACGGTTCTGATATTTGCATTAATTTTAACTATATTTAACCCTTTATGCTGTTATGGAGGTATTTTTAAGTGGTTGTTTAAAGGATATGAAAATAATAATCTACAAGATAAAACTTCTCCATTATTAGAATCAAAACCCAATGTTGAGAAAAATATTTATTCAGGTGTGGTTGTTTTATCTTAAACTGTAGTAATTATGTAAATTTAATAATTATTATCTTAAACTGTAGTAATTATATAAATCATATAATTATTGTAAGGAAAGTGATTCTGGTTTCTCTGACATTTAGCACGTCGGATTTATACATATTTTGATATATTTCTTTAAAGACTAGGCCAATATTGTTGCTATGCAATAAGACTGTTTTGAACATGCTAGAGCTATATTATTATTATTATTATTTATTAATTATTATTATTATCCCATAATAAGCTATTAGGGCACATTGTGGATTTTCAAAAGAGCATTGTAGTTTATAAGTACAAGGAAATATAAATATTAATGAAGTCTAAAGCAGAAAATTAAGAAATACAGGTAACCTGATTTAGTTATAACACCATAAATGCAGGACAATCTGTAAAGCCATAATATAAAAGAATCTTTCATTTATTGTCAATATTAATGACGGAATGATTAATCATCATTGTCATTGGTAAAGTTGATATTTTATCAGTTGTCATCAATTTTCTGCCAATTACCTATTAATTTATATTTTTTGGATTATAAATATTTCTCTGCTCTACCTTCCTGTAAGAGTTCTCAGTTTGTGGGGGTGCACCTTCCAAGGGAGGGATTCTAAACTGTGAAAAAAAAAAAAAATTTTGTTAAGAATGAATTAAAGAGCCCAATTACAGAACATCTGTTATCCTTGAAGGACAAATTAGGAAATGATTTTCCAGATATTTCTTTGGAAAATTGGTAATTTAAGTTAGCAAAAGATCCACTCAACATCAGTATGAACATTTTCCCAAATTCCTTTCAAGAGTATTTTATTGACCTTAAATGCGATTCCTAAGCAAGAGCAAAATTTCCAGATATGACTATGGATAATTTTTGGTTTAGCTATCTACCTATGTAACCAGGAGTTGCAATGGAAGCTGTGAGGCTGTTTGCGCGGTTTTCCTCCATATCTGTGAGTCTGGGTTTTCAATATTTTCTTACATCAAATCTAAATATTGAGTAAGGCTTGATGTAGAGTATGATTTGAGATATTAATTATTACAATTAATTCCAAATAATAAAGAAATTGTCAAAGATAAACAATACCACCCTCTCATTAATTTGTACAATAAAAATAAATTATAATTGTAAAACAACTGAAGCTGGACGGTTAATTAAATGCTTAAATATATATATATATATATATATATATATATATATTATATATATATATATATATATATATATATATATATAGTTGTGCGAGGGGGTATAACCTCATACAATTGTATAAAAATGGGGTATGGATCTGAAAAGATTGAGAACCCCTGTTCTTTTGAAAGTGAATGGCTGTTTATTAGTGTGGGCCAAATATATACTCCAAGACATAATCAAATTACTCTAGGAGGCCTATAAACTGGAGAAAAGATTTTCTGCATCACAATTTAAGAGCGAGCTCTAAATTTTAATACTAGAATTATGCCAGTCTCTATATTCTCACATATTAAAATTTTTAAAATCAATATTCTGAAGATACTATTATGCTGTACTTTAAAAACACATGTATTTATACATTTGAATAAAGAAAAGATAATTAATTCTTTTTTATTATAAAATTGTTAAATTTATTTTTTTAATAATTTTTGAAATATACTTTTTCAATTTTATCGTCATTGTCAAATTTACTACAATTGTCTTTGTCAAAAAATCCATAATCATCCCATCACTAGTTAACACTATTCACACATTATGATAAATTCTAAAAGTGAATGACTAACTCTATTAGATATTTAGAAAATAGATATTTTGAAGTTGCCTTTCACTCCTAAATGGTTCTTTCCAGACTAAAATTTTCTTTATGCAAATAATCAAGCTAACCACATAATTAAATATGCAACTTGCAGTTTATTAAGCTAAATAATAAATAAGTTGACTAAGCTAATATGCAAATATTTATCCAAATATTTGGACTTTATAATTTTAGTTTGGTGTCAGTTACACCATACCTTGATCAAACATATATTGGCATAATTTTTTCTTAAAGGTTGAAAGTAAGTTACTGTATTGCTGAAATAGTATTTTCTCATATCTAGACGATATAGCTTCTTTATCTTTCTGTTATGACACCTAGTTAGTCTACTATGATCTAATGCAAAGAACTTACTCATATCTACATTGTCAGTCAATGAAAACATTTTGAAAACCTGAATCATATTCCTTCTAAGGAATCTTCTCTTTAAAAAAACCTCCCCACCTAATTTAGCTTATCCTTGTGACTTTTGTTTTCAAAGGATTAAAGGAGGCCTAGCACAAAAACTTAAGGTACCCAACTTCTTCAGTTCCCATGATGATTTATTGCCATTTAAAACTACACACTGTCTCTTGTCCTTCAGCCACTCCTGTATCCAATTATGTACAATCCCTTCTAAACCACAGTGAAATAACCTGAATCAGCCTTTTATGTGTTACCTTAACAAAAAATTTGCTAAAATCAAGATATACAGTTTCAAACTGATATTAACTTAAAGTTAAAATGATATATATAAAAGAAATTAAATATAACTTCAATTCTCACCCAAAAAAATTACTCTTAAATATAGGTATATTTTTATAACTGTGAAATATAATATTTTTAATATATTTTTTTTTAGTTCAGATTTGTTTGTTTTTATGTTAATTATGAAAGATATTTTTTTTGTTTTTTAGATACATCAATTTCATCTGTCCCTGTTCCTTTTGAATGGAAGTCAATGGATGAAGATTTTATAAATGAAGTTTCAAAATTTACGACTAAGATGTCAGACTTGGACATTTGTCATCATCAGGTTTGTAGGTTTGGATACTTTGTTTAAGCAAATATAAGCATACTTTATTGATGCCATGTTTTTGGAACTGTTAGATTATTAAATTGTTTTAGATATAGTCAAGAGTTTTTGAAGTTAATCATTTACACAATTTGAGGACATTTTAGAATCCTGTCTGAAATTTAAACTTGACTGAATTATCTCTCGAATATTGCTAATTTACTAGAATGTAGCTATAAATTTATTTGATATGGCATTAGATTTAATAGTAATAAATATTTTGATTATGAATGAAATATAATTTTAAACTAAATGATGTAAAGTTTCTTTGTTTCTCTTGGTTTTAGTTTTTTCTCTAGGAATTATGTTTTAAATACTATATGTTCTTAAAACATATACCGTATGAAATGTAGCTACAAATGCTGAAAGAAATTACCTTGAGTGTGTGAAGCCTATAAAAAAGAAAGTCTTTTTATGGGAAAATCTTGTGATTAATGTTGTTGGATAAGACAGAACTATGACTTATTCTTATTAGAAAATGCTTCCCTGACCTGTAACTTGTGAGAGGGTCTAGGTAGTGAGATGATTGTCACATTGAATGCACCTTAATTTTTATCTTTATTTTATTTGAAATGTTTTTTCGGTTTTACTGTTTCTTCATGATTTTTAAAGTACATTTCACAATTTTAATACTGTAATTTTCTGGCAAAACTTACTCTTTAACCTATATACAATTTATGGTCTTAAAAATATATTTGAAGATCTCAACCAGTTTGAACATCTTGTTTTTTGTCAATTTTTTAATCTAACATTTTATTATGTGTCTTAACTAATTTGATTTTGTTCAGTCATTGTAGATATGGCTTTATAAAACTAGTTTAGGTCACTTTTTCACCAACTTTCATCAGCAAATTGTACTCAGATACACACAGGCTACATTCAGGCACACAATGATAGTTAATTTTTGTATTCTAATCTTTTCTGGAAGCTCAATATTTTGTTAATATAAAATTATTATCCCGACTTTGTCCATAATATGATCCTGTCAACGAATTTCACACCTTTAACGTTAAAGTTTATATTCTCATTATAAAGCTAATAAGACTGAGCAGCATATTTAGTAACTGAAGCATTATCGAATAGGTGGCCTTTATAATCTCATCTGTTGATTGAATTTAAAAGAAATCAGAAGATTTTGGTTCACACCTCTCTATTGTGAGGTGTTGAATTATCAATTAAGAATCAATTGTTGTTACCTCATTACCTCTATTTCTTCTTGTAATTATAAAAATTTGCTTTTCTTTCAGCTTTGAAATTTCATAAGAAATCTGGGAGTTTCTGAACAATATGTTTGTAACTTTTTTAATATTTAATGACAAATAAGGCAGTCATTTTGACCATATATTTTAAAGTAAATATATCATTGATAAAATTTATACTAGATTGGGATATTACTTCATATAAGAATGATTCAAGTTTAATAAAAAAATTCGTCAAAATTGAAAATTTCCTTTTAAATTTTTTTTTTTACTATTTATTCAAATCTTTTTTCAGAGTAGAAATAATTGAGCGAGTTCTGAGACTTTGATGCATTTCTAACCATTTAATATCTGGTTCCAATTTGAATGACTGATTTTGAGTGGCTAAAATGTTTAAAAAAAAAAAAAACAGTAAAAATAAAAATCATGACAAATGTACTAAATAATAGTTTTTATTTTATACCTTGTATAAATAATATTCAAAATTAACAAATCCATTAGTGTTTTTTTTTTTTCTGGCAGAGGGTTGAAATTGGATATTTGTATGGATGAGTTAAAGTATTTTTTGAATACCCAACCATTTGATTTCTTGTTATACAATGCCCAATTTGAATATCAGGCGTAATTACAGAAAAAAATTCCTCTGTTTGATTAAAAAGTAAAAATAATTGAGTATATATTGATTTCAAAAAAAAAAAGTTTTCTAATTGAACCATTCCCTTATATAAGTGCAAATGGTTTGTGATTTCACACTTTTATACAAGAATATTTCTTTACTAACCAACTGTAATTTCATAAGTACAATCTTTCTCATTTCTCTTACTTTTACCAGAATATTTCCTTAATTTTAATGACAGGTAGTTCTTCACTTGAGAAAATCATGTGCTGATTTAACGGAAGAGGAGATATCAAAAGTTGCTGTTAATTTACTCAACTGTCAGTCTACAGTTGAAAAACGCAGAATATATCCATGTACAGATGATATGGTAAGGCTTATTATATATATATATATATATATATATATATATATATATATATATATATATATATATATATATATATATATATATATATATATATATATATATATATATATATATATATATATAGGAGTATGGTCCTGATGGTATTCCTCCGGCGATTCTCAAAACTTGGCCTTCTGAACTTGCACCCTGCCTTGGTAAACTATTTCGTCTCTGTCTATCCACTTCGACCCTCTCTTCTTGCTGGAAACGTGCGCTCATTCAGCCGGTGTCGAAGAAGGTAGAACTCTCTAACTATCGTCCTTTTTCTTTAACCTCCGCTGTCTAAAGTTTTGAATCTATCCTTAACAGGAAAATTTGGAAACACCTTAATTCTTCTAATCTTATCTTTGATCGCTAATATGGCTTTCGTAAAGAGAGTTCTTTTTAGGGGTGTTGTTCGCCCCTGTATTGAGTAAGCCTCACACATCTGGGGTGGTTCCACACATATACCTTCTCAAAAAGGTAGAGTTTAGGGGTTTTCGTCTTATAAACTTTTTTGCTCTTACTCCAATCTCTTTCTTCCTGTCGAATTGTTGCATCACTCTCTCTATACTATCGCTATTACAACGGACATTGCTCTTCTGAACTCTCACGTCGCATACCTCCTCCATTGAGAAGGGCTCGTGCGACACGACTTTCTACACAGTCTCATCCTTTCTCTATCCAACTCTCCGATCCCAGATTTAATCGCTATGCTTAGTCTTACATGTATTCTACTGGTAAAGTCTTGAACACACTCCCTTTATCTGTTTTCCCAACTTCCTTTGACTTGCACACTTCTAAACGCCGTGTATCGGGTCACGTCGGCCATTAGCGACCAGATTTCCGACTATTCCCCAACTCTGGTGGAAGTTCGTAGGCCTCCTGGCCTTTGCCCACCAGATGAGACATATATATATATATATATATATATATATATATATATATATATATATATATATATATATATATATATATATATATATATATATATATATATATATATATATATATCGGTATCGGCATATATATTTTCCGATATCGGTATCGGTATCGGTATATCGGTATCGGCATATATATCGGTATCGGTATCGGTAGTAGTATCGGCATATTTAGTATTCGGTGGTATATTAATAATTTTGGTAATCTAATACATGTTTTAAAATTTTGGGGGGAATCAAAATATATTTTATTTGATTTTGATAATGTAAGATAACCCTAATGGATTTTAGTACTTATAAGATCGATTCATCAAACTACCTATTATTATTTTTTCGCAAATTCAGTTACAAGAAAACAGTTTAAATTCTTGCTATCAGAATGGGATTATAAAATGAACAACCTAATTAAATCCTTTACATTTACAAAAATTTTTTTTGTACTATCAATCGTAGAACTATAATGTTGAGTTTTGTACTAAATTTCATAGACATGCTCTTAATAAATGAAAAATACAGTTCAAATTTTTTATTGTGATCATTAATTTGCCACATTATATTTCTTTATTAGAATCTGCATTTCAAACCTTAAAGTTGTATTCATTTTTTATATTAGTATTATTTTTTGAAGAGTATGGAAGTATTTCTTTATTCTTTGGTGTTCATGCAGCGATATTTTTATAGCTTATTTGTAAGTACGTTAATAGATAGCTGGCAATTCTAATGCATTAGTTACAATTCTGTTACATTGTTTGTGAAAACTATTATTATCATTATTTTATATATATATATATATATATATATATATATATATATATATATATATATATATATATATATATATATATATATATATATAATATATATATATATATATATATATATATATATCTATAATTCTATATATATATATATATATATATAAATATATATATATATATATATATATATATATATATATAAATATATATATATATATATATATATATATATATATATATATATATATATATATATATATATATATATATATATATATATATATATATATATATATATATATATATATATATATATATATATATATATATATATATATATATATATATATATATATATATATATATAGTTTCCCTTAACAGCTTTTTGTTACATTTTATTTATCTATTTGCCAGAGTCTGTCTGACTGTACCAGTGAAATGGATCAAGACACATGGAATGCTTATCACATTATTTCTAACAGAGTACGGGCAGTTTGCTATCATTTTAGACAGCAGCAGTTTACAGCAAAGACTGAAATGACAGTCAACAAACTCGTCCATTCCACTGAAGAACAAATTGATGCCATGAAATTATTGGAGGTTGTATTGCATTGCCTATATTTATATCCCCATCTCTTGTAGAGCTTTGTGCGTGAGTGATATTTCCTTGTGGTTGGTGTAGTAGTCTATATCATATGTTAAAGTTCATTACAGTTTTGTTCGCTTGTGAAGATTGATTTTAAATATTTTCCCATTTCAATATAGTCTTCCAAGAATAAAATACTCTTGATTTTAGAATATTTCTTGCACATTATTTTTATTACAAAGTTGCCATAATCAAAAATTTTTTAAAACATATAATTAATGGCATCAAATATTTAAAATTTTTTTTTTTTTTATTGAAGTATTGTTTAGTTTAACGTTCCCTTCAGGCAATTATATATATATATATATATATATATATATATATATATATATATATATATATATATATATATATATATATATATATATATATATATATATATATATATATATATATATATATATATATATATATATATATATATATATATATATATATAATAATCATTTCAAAGATTAATTTAAAAGACTTAGATTTTAATAAATTAATTTTTACCAAAGACTCAATGAAAGTTACCTTTGATATAACATAGTTCATTATATACTATTTATTTTGTTAAACTAAATTAAATTTGTTAGCAGTTAATAATATCCATAATTTGCTTCCTGTTTTATCCTTTTATTTATTTATTTATTACTTTTTGTTTATTTATGCACTCGTAATTTTTTTTAGATTTATTTTATTATATTTTTTTTAGGCAAGTCAGAGTAACTTAAAAGACGTTACGTCCGAGACGTTGGAGAGCTTAAAATCTGGTCACATGATACTTGAAAAACAGCAAGAGGAACTTTCATCTGCACAAGTCGGTATTAGGAACTTTGTATCTTCAAACATTCGTGATTTAACAAGAGAAAAGAGGCTTATTGCATCTGGCCAGAAGGAACTTGCTCAAATAACATTGGCAATTAAGAAAAAACTAGGTATATATATATATATATATATATATATATATATATATATATATATATATATATATATATATATATATATATATATATATATATATATATATATATATATATATATATATATATATATATATATATATATATATATATATATATAATATAATTTAACATGTTCTTAGAATAATAAACACTTGAGAAGGCAATAACTTAGCTAGATGTAACATTAATATAAGAAATTTCAGTTGACATGTCCTTTAAAAAAAAAATCTTTTTATTTGTTTACTTTTTTGACAACTGCTCTCAACATCAAATTATGTTAAATTTGACAAAATTAAGAAAGAAATTTTGATATTGCAGAGGATGCTCAGCAGCAGCTTCAGTATCAAGGAGAAGGACAAAGAAATACACATCAGAAAATTTTGAAAGATTTATCGGATATTCAAGATAGTGCAAGTCGTGTATGGGGACAAATAGGTAGGTGTATTGTTACCTAATTAGCTTTATTACTTTTAATTTTATACCGTACCTGTGTAATGTAGTGATGTACCAGGATTTGGCTTCGACCATTTCAAAAACATTTTTGGGGTGAGGTGGAGGAGGAGATTACAACTGGATCACTTTTCAAGGTACAGGATAATATATCCATATAGCCATTTTTAGCCATATAAATGATTTATACATCCTATGTAATTGTAGGAAATAATTGTTTACATATATAGATGTATAATTTTGAAGATTTTCTTTATTTTTATTGATGGATTATTTTAACAAATTCAAAAATTCTTATTATTTGAAAATATATAATATTCAAATATATTCATTTTAATATACTTTTTAAATGTTTCAATATTACGGCTTAGATGATTATGCAAGAGATTTTTACTTGTAATCATGTAATATCCTAAGTGTAAGTATTGAAAATATTATGATGAACAACTATTGATAAAAAATATATAAAAATAAATTTTAACTTAAAGGGATTTATAAAAATTGCAGTTTTTACTGTTTAATGAGACAAGATTTTCAATCATAACTCATTGTTAACTATCGTAAATTATTCTTGTTTTAATTTAATTGAATATTAATATAACCAAATTAATATTCAAATATTCATGGTGAAAAAATAGAAGCAAATTAGCCTCTTCAGTTGTTGAAGTTGCCAGCTTGGCTAAACATCTTACTGTAGACACTATCTAGGTAAAGAGGAACATTAGTATTTTTTTTTTTTTTTTTTTTTTTTTTTTTTTTGCAAGGCCTGGTGATATGATGGTTTTTAAGTTTTTTAGATTTAAGATACTTAATGTATAAATATACTTTTAAATTAATAAAGTTGGTATGCCACACAGCATTGTAGTTGAAAGAAGTTATTATATATGTATCTATATAGAGGTAATTTGAAAGTTGTGATAATAAACTACAAGACTCTATCATATGACTGGAAGTAAATAGCTGATCATTTTTCCTCTGGACAATTTATAACCGAAATTATAACAATATAGTAAAGGTTTAACTTAGAAAACTAAATTTCAGAGATCATTTTTACAAAAAAGTTCTCCAGAGTGAGAATAAAAATATGGGCAATTATATGGAGGAAACCATGTAAATAGTTGAATTGAATTGGCGGGTTTGTATAAAATGCATAGCTTTAAAGGGCGTATTTCAAACGACATTTTCCCACGTAGCCTTCTCGTTTTTTTTTTGTCCATGCATGGTTCTTATTTCCATACTGTAGGTGTTCATTGTGGCTATTCACATTAACGACTGTTTTTTAAATTAATGCAGATAATTATATATATATATATATATATATATATATATATATATATATATATATATATATATATATATATATATATATATATATATATATATATATATATATATATATATATATATATATATGATAAAGCAACTATTGAAATGTTTTTAATACAAAAAAATTAATAAATACATTTCCTTTCTTTCTACTAAGACAATATAGATACCCTATTATTATTATTATTATTATTGTTATTACAGATGAAAGCACCAAGGCAATTCTTCATAATCATGAACAAACAGTTGCCCAGTATTCTCGTTTAATGAATGACTTGCAGAAAATGAATTCAACAGTACATCATTTAATGGACATTCTATTAAAGATGAGAGTTAAAATTGAAGAGAAGTTTTCTTGGATTTCATCCTTAGTTGGAGACACAGGTAAATTTTTTTTTTTATAAATAAGCTCTTACCTTTCTGTCAATGACTTGTTCTAGGAAGAGAGCTCTCTGGAAGTTGCTTCTTATTATTCGAACGCGAGTCTAACCTTGGGCTTTCATCATTTGAACCAATTGCTCTGTTGTGTGAGCCAGAGTAGCAGTTTATATAAATTCTGTCTCTTTCATCGTTTCTAAAAATGAAGCAGATGCATTGACAGAGTTATTGACATAAAGTATTGTTTAGGATAGTTTTTAAGTATAGCCTATTGATAGTCTCTTATGAAGCCTAAAGGATTCTGATTAATAATGTAAAAATAAAACTAGAAATTGAATGTAAAGTGGAGTATTTTCGATGTAGTTGAATATACTTGACTCGATTTTATAATTTCTATTTATTTTTCAATTGAAATAAAAATATTTTGCTTTACACTGAGGTGAATTTGTCATAAAAGTTATTAGTAATTTAATTTTATTTATCTGCCTTTTCTTCAGTCAGAAGTTGCTTGGATACTTTACTCAACTTTATTGATTCATTGTCTGATAGAAAGGAAAGAACTTTTACATAACATGTGAATTTGTTTTTAAATTCCACTTCTAAATTACAGATACAACAGTTCAGAAGATTTACAGTTTTGTTCTTCATATTTGCTACTGCCTCCTCGGAATGATTGCAGCAAGTTTTCTTCAGGTAATATTTTTAAGTGTTAAGTTTTTTCTGTTAAAAAATGATAGGTGTTATCAGGTATGATAAGACTGATCTTAAATTATTAGTAATTTTTGTTATTTTGTGGGTACGTTTCTCCCTTTGACTTTCTTTTAATTATGCTCGAGTTAAAGAAAAGGTTTATCTATTTAAAAACTTAAAAAGAACTTGTATATTACAATCAAATAATAATAGTGTTCGAGAAACTTAAAATATTGTTAAATTCTTTAATACCTTTTCATGCTTGGATGTTTTTATAGCTCAGTTGTCTAATTGTTATTTTCATACGCAACTAAAGTTAGGTGTCCGTACTTTTGAACAACAGTTATATGTCAATATACAACTTCCTGCGAAAGAATTTAGGAACTAAAATTGTTACTTGTTGGAAACATGTACTATGATTCATTACAGTTTCCGGCATTGTAGTTATAAAGTAAAAACCAACCGTAATACCCACATACCATTGAAACACATTCTCCACATACAGTAAATCTCTTTTGCATAGGCAAAAACAGATCCATCGCTACCGTCTCATAATGGTAGAGTGACTCACATGTTTGAAGACGTGGTTTCTATGCCACTTTCGAACCATAGAAGGCTTCCCCTAATCGCCCATATCTAATAAGGTGTGACATGTGAACTTTATTTATGAATTAAAATTTACATTCCTGTGAAAATATCTGCAAACTGATAAACAAAATATACGATATTATATTTCCCTCTGTCATTGGTTCTATAATTATTTTAATAAATTTAAGTTTTATAATAAGGAAGAATTAAATTGTCATTTCTTTATTCTTTATTCAAATTTGTAAATACATGTAATTTTAATATGTAGTATAATAGTATCTACAGAATATTGATTTTAAAATTTTTAATATGTGAGAACACGGACAGAGATGCAAAATTCTAGTATTTTAAATTTAGAGCTTCTTAAATTGTGATGCAGAAACAACCTTTTCTAAAATTTCTGGAGTAATTGATTTAGACTTAGAGAGTATTTGGTCCCCACTACTTAACAGCTTTTCGCTCGCAATAGAAGAGGGTAGATCATAGATATTTATAAGCCAATATATGGAAATTAATTGGCAAAATAAGCGTCAGAAAATTAATGACGACGATTGAGAAAAAAATATGCCGATTTTGTTGATAACGATTAATCGTCACACAAAAATATAATATATAATACTTAGTGCAAATTTTCATAATTTTTTTTTTCCTTTCACAGGTTCCTTATGCGACAAAAATGGCACTTATTATAATCGTCCCCTTAAATGCTATTGCAGAATTAAATTTCGATTCTAGTCTGACGTTTTCAACATTGACAGTAGTTTTGGCTATTTGTGTGTTTTGTAAGTATTTTTTTTTATACTAAGTACATTAGATTATATATATATATATATATATATATATATATATATATATATATATATATATATATATATATATATATATATATATATATATATATATATATATATATATATATATATATATATATATATATATATATATATGCGGTGGGCAAAGACCAGAGGTCTGCAAGTATCCATCGGAGTTGGGAAACTATCTGGTCCTTGTCGTTAAGGATCGACATGACCAGATACATAACGTTTAAAAGTGTGCAAGTCAAAGGAAGTTAAGAAAACAGATAAAGGCAATGTATAAGGACTTTACCAGTAGAGTACATGTAAGATTGAACAGAGTGGTTACGTCTGGGGTCAGAGAGTTGAACAGAGAAAGGATGAGACTGTGAAGAAAGTCGAGTCGCACGAGCCCTTCTCAATGGAGGAGGTATATGATGGCAGAGTTCAGAAGAGCAGTGTCCGTTGTAATAGCGATAGCATAGAGAGAGTAACGCAACAATTCGACGGGTAGAAAGAGATTGGAGAGAGTTAATAAGAGCAAGAGTTTATAAGACGAAAAGCCCTAGACTCCATCTTTCGAGAAGAACTGTATGTGTGGAACCACCCCAGATGTGCGAAGCGTACTCCATACAGGGGCGAACTACACCCCTATAAAGAGCAAGCAACTGGGGTGGCTTAAAAATTCTGAAGGCGCCTCAGAACACTCAACCTTTTAGAAGCTTTTCCGAGAGAGAAGTGATGTGATCCTTTCAAGAAAGATAACGTGAAAAAAAACACTCGAGTATATTAAGAAAAGATAAAGGTTTGAGTCGAGTGTTTTCGAAGATGTCATAGTTGTGTGAAAGGTTGTGTCGAGTAGAAAGATGGAGGAAGTGAGTTTTTGAGGCATTGAAAACGACCATGTTTTTTCTGCCCCAATTTGAAATATGAGAAAGATCAGAGGTCAGTTGCCCCAAACCCACCTTTCTTGTTCCTCTTTCCCTTGCTATTATTATTATTATTATTATTATTATTATTATTATTATTATTATTATTATTATTATTATTATTACTAATATTATTTGAATTTGTAAATTCTTATTTGTGCCTTTAAAAAATTGATTTAGGAAGAAGGAAGTAAGTGAAAAACAAACTTGTAGTTTAAGGAAAAATATATAATATATATATATATATATATATATATATATATATATATATATATATATATATATATATATATATATATATATATATATATATATATATATATATATATATATATATATATATATATATATATATATATATATATATATATATATATATATATATATATATATATATATATATATATATATATATATATATCAGTTAATTTAAGTACCATTGGAGCTGTAAGAATTTACGGATGGCGCAAAACAAATTTCCAAAAGTCTGAAAATGCAATATGGGATTCAAAGAGCAATATACCATCCCTTCAGAAATTGGAATTTTCCAGCTGTGAAGAATATGAAGGCGATGACACAAGTGAAAATAGATATGAAGTGAAGTAAGTTTCATTATTGCTAATTTATGATATATAATTTTAATTTCCAACATTGTAATTTCGTGTTCATGGATTCATGATTATAATTATGATTAACTCAAAGGTATGACTAAAATTTGTCGTTCTTATCGTGGTCATCGTACTCTGAGTTACGCTTTGATATGATTTATTTTTATTTAATTGTTTAATTTATTTAATTGTCTGTTTTTTTTTCTTTTTTGTGTCGTATTTTTCACCTTCATCTTTGAGATTAGATAGAAAATATTCAAATCTTTAATCTCACAAAGACTTAATCCTTTTCTGCGATTGATTGACATTCGGTGCTATATGTTACTCGAATCTATTTTAGATACCTTCTAGACTGGAATTAGCAGCATATTTTACATTCGCAGAGTATATTAATTGATATCTTATGCATCGATTAATTTGTGTAGTTGTGGTGTTTATCAAAATTTCATTTCACACTGGATATTAATAATTTCTATAGCACAATAAATTTTGGAAATTGTATTACAAATAGTATTCATTTTGGAACTATCATCTTATTACTGTTCGAACTGCTATTATTACTTTATCCATCTACTACCATTAATAATTTAACATTTTAAGTCAATCTTATAGTAAAATTATTGTTTCGTTTCAGTGTATTACTCACCAGGTGAAGAGTAAAGAATTTTTCTCATGTAAATTTTTTGTTTTGTTTTTATCAGAAAATGTCTGTAATTAACAAAAGCTTTTGTTAATTCAAATAATCAAATCAAATTAACTATTGGCTGGAGGAGAAACTTGTAATATAACTTTCCTTCTTTCATTTCTTTCTCTCTCTCTCTTTTTTTTTTATCATTTCTCTAGTTTCTTTCCTTTCCTTTCCAAGCTGGTTTTTTAAAAAAAAATTTTATTTTTTATTTTACCTCTTTTTGATTGTTGATAGCAAGTATCTTCCGGGGTTTAAGAAATATAATTATTATTTTGGCAACAATAATTTACTCTACCAAGTTGTTTTGGGAGAGTTATTCTTGTCTACCTTTATAATAAAAGTGAAACTATGAAAAGTAATTCGGAAGGAGTGGAATTTATTACTTATAATAATTTAATTCTCTCTCTCTCTCTCTTTTTTTTTTAACTTAATAAAAACAATTATTTGATGGAACAGGAAATGTTATTTTTTAGTCTGAAAATATATAAGCAGCAAATCAACATAAGAAAAAAATTAGATGTTATATTTGTATTACTCTCAAATATGTATAAGTAATAATAATAATAATTATTATTATTTTAAATTAATAGAAAATAGACAAATGAACTATCTTATCAGTTACTACAATAAAATAGAATTAACTAGAATAATTACCTCCAAATAATCGGTATTGAATCAAATAAGTGTACCCTAATATAAATAGAAACGTTCTCTAATGTGTACACAAAAGACAAACTTTTTAAATATGTGAGACTTACACTATTTTCCCAATAAACATGAACGAATATCCTTCTATTTCTGACTACAATGCTTCATTCGAATTTACAAATTTCCTATTTACTTGTTATAAAAGCAATTTAATTTATAGTATATCTAATAATAATAATTGAAGCCGTGGGCTCTCTGTCCTTTTTAAATTACTATTATACTGTAAGTATATCCTAGAAAATAAAAGAAAAAACTATATATAGTCATAAATTTTGGTAAATGTAAATATTACTTAACCACCACTCTACAGACTCGAGCAATCATCATTGCTTGAGCCTTTACCTCTATTTGTAATGTTTTCTTCCTAAAACTTCTTCTGCTTGCACCTATTGACATCCATCTGTAGAAATATAAGACTCTTTAATGATAATTATAATAATAATTTTTTTCATTCAGAAAAAAAACTCCGAGTTCTAAATATGGCGATATTTCGTTTAGAACTCCCTCAAGGCAGTATAATAGCAGCAGTGAGGAAGATGATGAAGATACTAAGGAAGAGTTCAATCTTTCCTACAGTTCGAAGAGTGCAAAAGAAATCCCTTATAAATCTTCCCCATTGCCAACAATCATTGAAGATAAATTTAAACTATTTGACCAACAAATAAATGGAAGGCGAGAGACCAGTGTTACAGAGTCAGATTATATTTCTAATTCTTTAAATATTCAGGTAATGGTGAAAATTATTGAAATTTAATGAAAGTTGTAATAAAATTATATGAAAAGTTTTTAAAATCATTTACTTAAATATTTTAAATTAGGCAGTCTTTCTTGATAAAATCTACAAATTTCTTGAATTTGAAATCTTTTAAAGATATCCTAAGGTTAGACTTTGATGAAGATATTATTGGCTATTCCTTGATTTACTACAACAAAACAACTTTTTCTTGGTGGATCTCAAAGGTTTGCAATGCTGCACCGATTCCTCTTGTTCTATAGGCGGTTTCATGGAGCTTGTTTATCTGAAGATCTTTTACAGTATGTTAGTGAAAACCAGACCGCTATCCCTTTTAGACTTCCACATGAAGCATTAGTCAAAGCAAATTTTGTTCTCTGTTCTATTGCCTCTGTAGTTTGCATACAAATTCTAAGGAATTCCTTTCACCATTGTTGAATACGTTGTTATTGTTAGATTTCTTGTTTTATATATCCATTGTGGGATTTAAGGCTTTGACCTTGTCACTTATTTAAATATTGACATTCACTTGTATCTTATCTTGTCATTATGATCGAGGGTATCTATTTCTTTCAAGAAATTTTTGGTGCTGAAAAACTGATATACCTTGCTTAATATATTCACCCAAGAGAAACTTCATTTAGTTTTTTTCCTGCATTTTGGTTTTGACCTCTTTGATGGAATTTTACATAATTTGTTATGACACCTTACTATACCAAATATTATTTTAAAATCCTATTTGTCATTTTTCTTCTTGCCTCTCATTTTTGCTTTTTCAGGTGGGAGCAGTGATATTTTAATCAGAATATATTAATAGTTTATTAGTGTTTGGAACGTGCATTAAATTTACAACTGAATCCACTGTAATATAACTTTTTCCCATTACCTCTGCCACATTTACCTTTTTTTCTGGTTTCAAAGCTGCCTAGCTATTTCATTCCGGTACCTTGTGTTTCGACCACGTTTTGAGTTGAGAAATTTGAGACTGGCATCAAATTGTTTGCTTTAAAGATTCTTAAAACTACCCAGCTCTTTCTTAGAGTTTGTGATGGTATGATAATGCAATATTACAGATAAATAACCATGGGAACCTCCTCTTTTTGTTATGAATTTCATAATCCTAAGTGTTTTCATTACTCTAATTAACCGTTGAATTTCGAATTGAAAATATAGAATGCTAACTAATTAAATCAGCGCTCCAGAAGTAGCATAGCGTCATTTGCTATTGCACATACGTAATAGTAATAGTAATAAAACTGGAAACAATCCACTCCAGTCAAAACTAGTTTTATTGCCGTTGGTAACTTACAATAATGTAGACCAGTTTATCTAGTTTACTTTTGTGTCACGTCGTTCAGTTGGAGTTTTTTTCTCTTGTATTTCTTTACTTTTCTGTTGACTTTTCTTGCGATTGTGGTTTTATTTGAAACAGGCAACCCTAAAATGTCTGCTATTCTTATAATATTAAATACTAATAAATAATTTAAAATTAATATCTTTTCTAGTCTCCTGCTTCACTGAGTAGCGTCAGACGGCGACTTATTCCAGATCTTAAAACTAGTCCAGTTATATCTCGAGTACATTCTGCATCCCTGACTGAGCCCATCTCGCCATTTACAAAGAATTCAAGAGAGAGTACACCTCTAAGGTAAGAATTAAAATAAGTTGTTAACTCAGTAAAATGTTAGTGTTAAATTAATTTTAAATTTTAAATTATTAACTCAGTTAAAGAAAAGTTTAATTAAGGGAAAAAGTTTTAAAATTTTTTTTTTTTAACTATAATTAAATGTTGAGGAATTTAAAGAAAACTGTTATTTTGGTATTAAACTAATATTGTGAATTCATTCCAAAGTTTTCAGGAATTTAGAAATAATTGTGAAGGTTGGGTGACTTCAAAAAAAAGATTTTTATAAAATAAAAAGAATGAGATATATTTTTAAAACGGAAATAAGTTTTCTAAAATGTTAAAACATTTTTTATATTAGATTGAAGCATGTTTATAGTTCCAATTAGTGATTGTTTAATAGTTTGTTAGTTGGTTATATAAGAGAACGAAAGTCAGATGATAGATGATAACTATAAAGGGAATTAAAAATAAAACAACTTTCAGAAGAGGAAATTGATAAATATGGCAGAAGAATTAAGTTCAAAATAAAATTCTGAGTAAAGGTTTATGAAATATTGGTTTATATTTAAAATAATCTTTGTAAATACTCAGTCAAGAAATGGTTGTTTATCTCCTTCTATGAAGCCCCATACCATCATTATACCCCAAACATTTCAGTGATAATATAGCGTAGTTGCTTGAAAAGAGGACTTTCAAGTAAGTAACAGCAAGAAAAACATGTACGGAAAGTTAAAGAACAAGAAAAGTGAGAAATACAGAATCTCTAAGAGAAGAAAATAATATCTACGGACTAAAATTAAAGAAAAAGACAGAAGAGAATTCAGAGGCAGTGGAGATTTCTGGAGACAAAATGGATTCTGCTTCAGTAGGTGTAGAAGAAGAAAAAAGAATAGAAGAGATGGATTCAATCGACGTTGGAGGGCTCTTTGCTGGTCAGTCCAGAGGTGGTTGAGTAGAATATATGGATGTCAACTTTGAGTGAAGGTAGGCTCCACGGCTGTCAATCTAGAGGTAGCTGGGAGGAGTCAGAGTCTATGATATCCGATTTTGAGTGAATATTCGGCAGTGGTTGGCTCTACGCTGTTCAATCTAGAGGTAGCTGAGTGGGATCTGTGATAGCTGATTTTAAGTGAAGAATCGGCAGTGGGAGGCTCTACTGCGGTCAATCTAGTGGTAGCTGGGAAAAGTCTAAGTCTGTAGTGACCGATTTAGAGGTTGAAAAGAAGGAAATGGAAGAATCAGCGGAAGTGGACATGGAAGTAAACTTGAATGTGGAAAGGATTATTTATTGGTGGTGGATTCATGGGAAGCAAAGAGTATCCAGATGAGATTGAGATTCGGAGATTAAAAAATAGAAATATAGAAAAGAGGAAGAACTGAGGAAAAAGATTGAGGAGAGAAGAAGAAAAAGGTGTAAGATTGTTTAATATCTGAAAAAGAGTTAATGTGCAAGGAGACTTAGTTCAAAGAAGAGACAATTTACAAGAGGATTTAGTTTGCAAAGAAGAGTGGAACGGGAATTGAAATAAACATCTGCTGAAGTTGAAAATACAGAAAAAATCAAGAACAAAGAAAAGAGATGAAAGGAAGAGAAGAAAAAAAAAAAGAAACGAAAAGAAGAAGAGTATATAAATTGAAATTGTTTATTTTTAGATTATTCTTTGTAAATACTCAGTCAATAAATGATTGTTCATCTCCTCCTATGAAGGCCCATAATAGAAACAACAGTACATCATTATACCCCAATTTTCAACTTTGAGGTCTTTTCTCAGAAATGAGTCTCATGAACTTGGTTCACTTTAAAAATGAATCCTCCATATATATATATATATATATATATATATATATATATATATATATATATATATATATATATATATATATATATATATATATATATATATATATATATATATATATATATATATATATATATATATATATATATATATATATATATATATATATATATATATATATATATATATATATATATATATATATATATATATATATATATATATATATATATATATATTATATATTATATATATATATATATATATATATATATATATATATATATATATATATATATATATATATATATATATATATATATATATATATATATATATATATATATATATATATATATATATATATATATATATATATATATATATATATATATATATATATATATATATATATATATATATATTTTTTTTAGGTCACTTCTTTCACAATCCTTTACTTCAAAGAAAACTTGCATTGCAATTTGCAAATCCGGATTATTTTGCAAAAATCTTGCACAGTCGGGTAGTAGTTTTTGTCATAAACACATTAATGGATCTTCCAGAGAAAGTACACCACTACGCTAGTCAAGGAATAATTAAAACCTTAAATTAAATGTTTAATATGTATTTGAGCTTTTAATATATTTTTAAATTAAATATAATTTTTAAACTTTTAAAATATTTTTAAATTAATTTAATTTTTAAGTTATTGACATGGCCTGTGATGTAAATTAATAATAAATTATAATTTTTGTTTTTAACAACGTTTTTAGCTTTTTATTGTTTGATTCAATAAAAATAAAAATAGACTTTTTTTGTTTAACAATTGGTAATAAAGCCTAATTTAAAAAATAATATTTTATAATTTTTCTTCAAATATTGATGTTCCTGAACCACTGTATTCTGAGCTGGGACCTGGAGAATTTACAAGTTCTGATATTCATTACTGATCGATACTCACGTGTGGGAAGAAAAGTATTTATAGAAGGATACAATCATAAAATTATATTTTAGTGATAAACAGGAGAGCTTTATTGATATAATTGGAAATTGCATAAGTAAACCGAAGTAGATATAATTTATACTTTTATTGTACAACAAAGTTAAGAACTGAATCATAACCTATTGGTTAAACGAAGAAATTACTTCTCAATATACGCTATTGAATTACATTAATTTTTTTTAGAGTTTTAGTTCTTTTAAATGACCTAAGGTTAAGTGCTCTTACTCAAATTTTCCCAAGGTGGTTGCATATAAGACATCTAAAGTGGCGTAAAATGAACTAAACTTTCAAATTTGCCAAAACTTCCTAAAAGGTTGCATCCTAGTTTTCTAAGTAGGAGACTGTTAGAAAAACCACAACAGTTTTAAAAATTTCGTATCCGTAACTTTAAAATCTATTAATACAAAAACCTTGCAAAATATGGGGTCATTTACCTAAAATATAGAAAAAAATTTAAATTTCCTTATGCAGTTCCAGTTTAAATTCAAATTAAAAGTAGTTAATTGAATTAAGTGTGCCAAGACAATATAGATATTTCACCAAAAGGAAGTGCGCTGACCTCCTTGGTTCTACTGATAAAAATTGATGGCTTCTTGCCAAAAATATCTCATAACTTTTTCAAATCTTCCTTTTCTCCTTTTATATTATCTGATGAATTTGTAGCTAACACTCCTACCGAAAAGGCCAATCTCTTCGGCCCCCTTTTTTCATCTAATTCTATCCTTGATGGCTCCGACATCCCTCCTCCTACTTCTCTCAGGTGTCCCATGTCTTTACCTGTGATTTCATACTGCCAGGTGCATGGGATCCTGAAATCTATGAACATAAGGAAGACAAGTGTCAAGGATGGCATTTCTCCTCGTGTTTTGAGGGAGCGTGCTTCCGAGCTGACTCCTGTCCTCGTTCAACTCTACTCTCTATGCCTTAATACTAATACTTTCCCTCTGTGCTTGAACCGCACATATGTTCAACCGATCCCGAAAAAAGGTAGCCGCTCTGAACCTTCTATCACCCTATAGCTCTTGTATTCTATCTAAAGTCTTTGAAACTCTTAACTCATTTCCTTGATCATTTGGAATTTCACTCTCTTCTTTCAGATCACCAGTATGGCTTTCGTCGCTCGATGTCTACTCGTGGTGGCGATTGACATATCCAAGGCTTTTGACCAAATATGGCATGCGTCGCTTCTCTCTAAGCTACCTTCCTTTGGGTTTCCTCTTTCTCTTTTCTTACTCATGTCTAGTTTCCTCTCAAACTGCTCCCTATCTGCACTTTTTGATGGAGCGACTTCTTTCTCTATTAATTGTGGTGTTCCTCAGGGTTCTGTTCTATCTCTTACTTTATTCTTACTTTTCATCAACGACCTCCTCAGATGTACTTCTAACTCTGTTCATTCTTATGCCGACAACTCAACTCTCCATTCTCCTACTCATTTCAAATCTGCTCCCTCTTTTGCTTCTAGTCTTCAACTTTCCGATTCCATTCTTGCCAATCTGGATGGAATTTTCCGGTGGGGCCTCCGCAACCTTGTGAAATTCAACTCTGAAAACTAAACTCTTCACATCTCTTTCAATAACACCTCCCAACTTTCCTATCTCCTTTGGAGGCTCTCCCGTCTCACCCGTGAGCAACAAATATTCTTGAACTGAACATAAACAATAAATTAACTTGGAAACTTCATATCACAATGGTTGCTAAGGTGGCCTCTAAAAAGCTGGGAGTTCTGTTCAGATTGCGGGATTTTTTCTTCTTCTGAACAGTTACTCCAATTATATATGGGTCTTATCCGTCCTTGTATGGAGTACTGTCCTCACATTTGGGGTGGTTCTGGTTCGACCCTTTTGGATAAGGTTGAGTCTAAGGATAATAGACAAATAAATTATCCCCTACTTTGAAACCCCCTTCCTCTGCGACGTGACGTTGGAGGTCTTTTCTACAGATACTACAACGGCAGGTACTAGAGTTGATCTCTCGCATTACACCATCATTGCGTCGCCCTCGCAAAACAAGGGGCCCCTTGCTTGCACATGAATTTTGTGTGAGCATGGCAAACTCTAGGCTTGCGCATTGTGGAACCTCAATCTTTCCAGCTACCTCTTGTTCTGTGGAACTCCCTACCTTCGTTGTTTTTTCTGTGGTCTTTAACCTATCTCTCTTTAAATCCTGTCTGGGCCCACCCGAGGGATCTACGCTAGGTTCGGGAATGGGTGGGTTTTCTTTTAATTTTCCCCACTCCTTGAAGAGGGCTCGGCCCGTGAGTGGCGGTATATATATATATATATATATATATATATATATATATATATATATATATATATATATATATATATATATATATATATATATATATATATATATATATATATATATATAATACTATATATATATATTATATATATATAATATATATATTATATATTATATATATATATATATATATATATATATATATATATATATATATATATATATATATATATATATATATATATATATATATATATATATATATATATATATATATATATATATATATATATATATATATATATATATATATATATATATATATATATTATATATATATATATATATATATAATATATTGATAGAGAGATAGAAGATAAAATGGACGAGTGGCAACATGGTTTTAGGCCAAATAGATCAACTATTGATCTGATATTTGCTTTAAAGATGGTATGCGAAAAAGGTTGGGAATTTAACAGAAAGATGTATCTGGCATTTGTAGACCTGGAAAAGGCCTTCGATCGTGTGCCGAGGGGAGTCCTGTGGAATATACTTGGAACAAGAGAGTATGGGATACCGGAAAAACTGAGAAGAGCAATAAAGAGTACTTATACAAATAGTTTATGCAAAGTGAAGACCCAGATGGATGATGGAGATTGGTTTGAGGTTGGCACCGGGGTGAAGCAGGGCAGCGTTCTCTCTCCGATTTTGTTTATCCTGTTCATGGATTATTGCGGGAAAATGGTCAGGAGAAGAATGGAAGGAACTGTCTTTGGATACGCAGATGACCTTGCGTTGGTGGCAGAATCAAAGGAGGCTCTGCAGAGATTTATTGTGGTGTGGGATGAGGAGTTGAGGGAGAGAGGAATGAAAATAAATGGGGAGAAAACGGAGGTGATGCTGATAAGTAAGGAGGAGGAAGAAATGAATATTAGAGTGATGGATCAGGAGCTGAAGCAGGTTGATCAGTTTAAATACCTCGGAGTTTGTTTTGGAACGGGAAATGTTATTAACATAGAATTAAATAATAGAATAACAATGCATTAGGATCGTTATATCCATTACTAAGAGATAGAAATGTACCTCGAAAGGTGAAAATAATAATATATGTGTGTATACTACGACCTATACTAACTTACGGTCATGAAGCGTGGGCTCTAACCACGAAAACTAGAAGCAAGATACAAGCATGCGAAATGAGAGTTTGAGATCCATAAAGAGAGTTACAAGAAGGGATAGAATGAGAAATGATGATATAAGAGAGGAGCTGGGGGTGGAGAGTATACTGACTTTTATTGAGAGGGGACAACTCCGATGGTACGGACATGTGATGAGGATGAATGAGGATAATACCCGAAGAAATACTACAGATGGAGGCCGAATGGAAGACGTAGTGTGGGGCAACCAAGAGTCAGATGGAGTGATAACGTTAGGACGGCCGTCGAGAGAAGAGGACGCGAGGTGGAGGAGATAGAGGAGTCTGGAATCTATGAGGACCGTGCGTGGTGGAGGGGTTTCGTCCGGAACAACTGACAAACGTACAACGTTTACAGGAGTCTGGTGAGAAAATGGTGAGAATATATTATATATACCTATATATATATATATATATATATAATATATATATATATATATATATATATAATATATATATATATATATATATATATATATATATATTATATATATATATATATATGAAGATACCATATTTACCTTAAAAAAAATCATTGTTTTATAAAAGTGCAGTGACAAACAAACAGGTTAATTCCATCTGCGAGAGCTTTTCCTTTATTTGTATATTCATTGAGAAATATATATTTACAGATCTTCCACACTGACGGTAATGGATGCATAGCATAAATTGCTAACTTATTTACATTCAAATAATCAAAATTTATATATACCACTCCCTTCATATCTAAAAGCACAGCAATTATTACATCACATTTTCCATTAAAAAAGGTTCTCAAGAAAAAAAAAATTAAAGGTTATAAAAAGATTAAGTTGTGTATATTTATATATTTTTAAATTAATTATCTGATTAACTTAAAAGTAAGATAATATGATTTTATTTCTTTCTTCCACCTCTTTCCTTCAACTGCAACTGGATAGTCGTCCCTACACCAATATTGTAGTATGCAAGAGACAGAGCATCTTTGAAGAACATTCCATCTCTTGCCAACTTTTGTTTACCAGGAGGGAGTCCTGTTTCATCATGAATTCTGGCTTTTACAACACTAACAGGGTCAGTAAGGGGTAATGCCAAATTAAGTAATTGTCCATTTAATTTCCATTCAGGTTTCTCAGTTACCAAAGGCAGTTGTACTTTAAACTTAATAGGACCTGGGTAACGGCGGGCCCATTCTGGTTCTGGTACGAGAGATTCCTCAGTGCGAGCCTTTTTAGTTGGAGGTCCATCATCATCTCCCTCTTTCTCAACTGTTCCACCTACATTTAAGCCCATGTGCTTGTTGCGGTGGAGGATTTTGTGGGGCTGGGACTGGTGATTGTGAAATAAAACCAACTTGAGGATTTCCTGCGATGAAATTTGCTCGAGGAGCCATCATAACAGGTGGTCGAGGAACCATCATTACACTACCACCTTGCATCATAGGGGGCATTGGAGGCATTGGTCCTCCCATAGGCATTGGAGCCATCATAGGAGGTTGCGCTGGAGGTACAACAGATTGTGTCACAGGGGGTTTAGGGGGAGGAGGAGGTTGTGGCTGTGGGGTTGCTTTTGGAAGTGGAGGAAGTGTCTGAGGCTTGGCTGGTGGTGGTGGTGGAGGGGCTGGTTTGGGTGGTGGAGGTGGAACAGGTTGCTTTGGGGGTTCAGTGGGAGGAGGAATAGCTGCCTTTGGTTGTGGACCAATTTTTTCTTTTTCCTGATCAGGCAAAAGTCCCTTCACTTTGTGAATTTGATGAATCTGTTCATTTATAGATATATTAGCACGTGCAGCACGTGTGGCAGCTTCCATGGATGCAGTATGACCATCCCAAGTTACTTTTTCTTCCTTCTTTTCTTCCTCACCTATCTTCTTACCTATTCCAGTTTCTTCGTCTCCAGCACCGAAGATATCAGTACGTCTCTCTGCCAATTGCTTCAGGGATGATTTCACTGAATCTCCGGTAGCAAAAACAGTTTCTTGGTTAGATTTTTCTGCCATCTGTCTATCTCTATCTTCAAGCCAACGTGGATCAAGCATATTGATTTTCAAATGCATTCCAACTTTATCGGCTGGCACACGTTCTCCTGTAATTGGAGAAACCAAATATTCATCAGAGGGAACATTCGGTTGATTGACTCTTTGCTGTTTTGGATTATAATCTTTAACAACAACCTGATTTGGAGTCGGTGGTATGGGAGCAGGTTGAGGTGGTTCTTTTGGTAGAGGAGGTGCACTCTTTTCATTATTTGTGGTAGTTCCCTTCTGCATGAGCAGTCCTTCATCATCTTCTTCCTCTTCACTTTCTTCAGATTCACTACTACCCTCTTCCATATCCTGCACTTGAGTGTCATCTCCTTCCCCATCGGCTACGTTTTCTGCTTCTTCCTCTTCATCACTATCAAGTACCATATCATTATCAGGAGCGACACCATCATCAATTCTTTCCTGAAGAAGTACGCGCCGTCCAACCTCCTGCGGTGTTGTAGGAGGAGGAAATGAACCAACTTCCCAGGGTTGATAGTCAATAGTTTCCACAACAGAAAAGTCATGCCAATCTATTGCAGCATATTCTAATCGCTCTCGTTCTAGTTCTTCTTCCTCTTTCTGGCGAACTGCCGCTTGATGACGCTCCCAATCGACACGCTGTTTCATCTGAAAATAAATAATCCCATTTAAGTACATATGAATTACTATAAAGGAAAAAAAATGTCAGTAAACATGATTTACAGTAATATTTAGTAAAGGGTTATCATAAATTAGTCATACATACACTCTTAGGGAGTTTTGCAAATACTTTACACCTAATTGCTGCCCATCTCCACATACCTTTTCAACATTAATAAATATTTGAACATGAATAAATAATAGAATGTGACACCTGTCAATATAAAAACTTTAGAAACAGACAGTTTCTGAAACGGAAATTATTTCACCATTAAAAGATTTTGGTAACTTTCTTCCAGTTAATCACTTAGATTCAAACAAAGCAGGGCAAATAAAAAAATATCTTTCATAATCATTTCACCGATTTACTTTAAAAAAAAAAAAAAAAAAAAAAAAAAAAAAGAACACCATAGAAAGAACAAGCTTGATCCTACACTAGACAGAATACAATATAATATAATAAAGAAATATGTGTGGGGATTGGAAATACGTTTAGATGTAGATTACAATTATATATATATATATTATATAATATATATATATATATATATATATATATATATATATATATATATATATATATATATATATATATATATATATATATATATATATATATATATATATATATATATATATAAGAAGTAGGAAAAAAAAACTTACCTGTTTCATGCAGGCTTGAGAGTCTAATGATTCTGCTTCCAAACGCTTCATAAGATCTTTAGGAGGAATCAAAACTTTCGTATATTGTTCCAAAAGTCGAGTAAAATACTGGAAAAGAGAATGCTGAGGTCGCAGAAAGTCAAACTGATTATTACGCTGTTCTCGATTCATTAAAGTTGTAAGGAACTGACGGCCATTTCTCGCTACAAACTGAGCTGTTAATTTCACCTGAAGAAAAAAAAAAAATAAAAAAAAAAAAAAAAAAAATAAATATATATATATATATATATATATATATATATATATATATATATATATATATATATATATATATATATATATATATATATATATATATATATATATATATATATATATATATATATATATATATATAAAGTTATAACCTAATTAAATAAATAAATAAAGAAACATACATAAACATTACATATAAAAACTTTCTCAGCTCAACATACATACATAAAAAAATTAAAGACCCACGATATTAGCCTAAAACACTGTAGCTTTCGAGACGAGAACAGTCTCTTTGTTTGAGAGGTTAAAAGAAATTCCACTTTCCAATATGTATTCTGTATTTTTTGTTTTTCTTCGGCAGTAACGACCATTGTTTTGATCTTTGATCTAAAATCCTGATAGTGGGCCAAGAAGGAAACTATTTATTTTTTGTATTTTGCAACTATAAAAAAAACTGGGGACACTTTTATTTTTCATGTTATTAAAAAAAAAATGAAAACCAAGAATGGTATTTGAATTTATTTCTATTACTGCTACAACTACAGTGACTCAATCAGTTGAACAATCGAATCACTTGATGAAGGTCCCTAATTCAATCCCCCGAGTGGATCCTTGGAAACAACTTTCAATAAGTAACGTCCGTGAGGAATGAAACCCCTCTTCCCCCCAAAAAATCTTGCAATTAAATAAATATTTAAATAAAACATTTCAAAAAACGTGAAAAAAAAATAGATGAAAGATCTGGAAATTGAACCAGTTTTGTCTCATTTAATAGATAACATTTGCAGCAGTTATCTTTAAAATAAATGCTCACCATTTTGCCATCTTTGATGGCTTAAAAAAAAAAAAAAAAAAAAAAAAAAAAAAAAAAAAAAAATATATATATATATATATATATATATATATATATATATATATATATATATATATATATATATATATATATATATATATATATATATATATATATATATATATATATATATATATATATATATATATATATATATATATATATATATATATATAAAAATGTAACGAACCTTTAACATTTATAAAGTGACTAAAACTTACCTGTATAAGGAAATGAGTAATGATTCTTCATTTTAAATAAATAAATTGGAAAGTAATAAAAAAGAATAATAGTACTCACTTCAAAAGCTACTTTCATCTTCATTTACTTCTCAAATAAAACTCTAATTTCTGGATTAGAGTTCCGGAAATACTTTAATATTTTTACAAGAAAATTACTACTTCTAATATTGCTAACAGTACTTACAACATCCAAATCAAATGCAGAAATTGACGGAGGATCAGCAACAAATTCAAATTCTGAAGGAGCTTCTTTGGGAGCAAGACTTTCTTGGACTGCAGCTCTTAGTAACTCCTGTTGCTTTAATTGTTGCTGTTGAGAAACAGAACTCTGCTTTTGGCCGATTGGTGGGGCAGCTTCTTTCTCTAAAAGCAGAAAACATGTCTTACAATCTAATTTTCACCTATTTTAGGGATAAGTATGTAGTATGTATATCCTATTTAAAATTGAAAAAAAAAAAAAAAAAAAAAAAAAAAAAAAAAAGGTTTACCTACATCTTAAAAGATAGATAGATAGTACACCACTTTTTTAAAATATATTTATATACTTTTACTTTCCTCTATTTTATTCGGAAATCAAGTTTATTTATTAAGAACTGTAGAATTAATTAATTTATTTTCCAGAGATCATATAAAAATAAAAGCTATCATCTTAAAAGATATACAGTATACCTTATTTTTCGAATATATTTATAATATAATTTTTAACTTTCCTATGAAATTTGTTCAGAAATCAGGTGAGTCAAAACTCTTACAAAGTAACCAAACTCCTGTATTCTTCTGCAATAGTTCTTAAATATAAAACTTTTAATAAACAAACCATAGAATGATTTTATTTGGGATGTTCAACCCACAAAGATGAGAATTATTGTAAAGCTACCAACTCCATTTATCAATGCATATTTCTCATTTTATTAATTACAAAACCTTAAAATATAGAAAAGTAATGAACAAAATATACACAATTATCATTTCCTAGATATTGGTGACTAAGATTGGTATAAATGTGAATTAATTAATTTATTAGTTTAATAATAATAATAATAATAATAATAATAATAATAATAATAATAATAATAATAATAATGCAGATGTCTTAAAAACTGTCATAAGTAAAAAACAAAATTAAAAACTATGAATACATACCTCCTTTCCCAGCTCTGCATTCATTTACTTTATGCTGGTAATATGCATGGTAAGGATCTCCGACATTCAAGAAATTAAATTTGGCATTATTTTGCTCATTTTGCCTAATACGAGCTTCAAATTCTGGCCCATTTCTAGCAACAAAGTTGGCAGTTTTATCAACGATATCTGTATTATTTTGTTAAGGAAAAATGCAGTATACACAAACCTATTCACGAAATCTGAGTCTAAAATCATCTTGGTATAGTAGTATGTGAATAAAAAGCAAAAGAAATTACCAAGTTCCTAACTTGACCCAAGTTAGGATAAAATTAGATTTATTCATCTTGTTACATAAAATTTAGGTTTAAGATTAAAAAATTTTTATAATGAATCCAGAAATAAAAATAAATACTCATTAAAGTTTGTCATATTAATGAATGGATCTATTCTAAAATAAAGATTTCTCTAGATATCAAACAAAAACATGCAATTCCACCTATAGGAACAAAAATCATTCTAATATCCATCTTAATACTATCACTTCAAATTTTTTATAAAATCTTCATGAACATATACAGGTTATAAGCACTAAAAAGAGAAAATTTACAAAATTTAAAAAATGGTTCCATTAAAAAATAAAGATAAGTGAAACCTGGTGAAAAAGATTTCTTAAAGCACAAGAGATGCTTATAATGAAGAATCTTCTCATTCTTTAAAAAGAGAAACTTATAATAAAAGTTTTTTATAGAATTTTGGATTTACCAAGAAAAAATACTTAGGCAAATAAATTTCAATTATGCAAAGTGAAAGGCAGAAGGCAATATTTGATTATTAATAATAATAAAATCTGAGATTAATTAAAACATTAAAAAAAAAAAATAAACTTTTTTCATGACAATATAATTACAAAAAGGGTATTATAATGGAAATTATTTTCATTAGTTGCTATAATCAGAGATGATCAGTCCTTTTAGGTATGAATTAAGTAATAAAAAAGATCAGAGATGATCAATCCTTCTAGGTATGAATTAAATAATAAAAAAAATGACTTTGCCTATGATTCCACCCATTAGATATTCAAATATGATATTAAAATTTACTACTACTAATAATGATTATAAATACAAATCACAAATCAACAATATAAAAACTAATATGATTTCACCCAGTAGATATTCAAATATGATATTAAAATTTACTACTACTAATAATAATTATACAAATCAAAAATATAAAAACTAATTTGATTTCACCCAGTAGATATTCAAATATATTTAAAATCTACTACTACTACTAATAATAATTACACAAATCACAAATCAACAAATATAAAAACTAATCATATTATTACTACTTAGTAATTAATATACATTAAAATTAGAGATCTCCAAAAAAAAAAAATGCTCCAAATTTCAACTGAATCCCATGTTTGACAACACTGTAATGATTACTGTACATAAAAAATAAAGTACTATGCAGTACTTTAAAGTAAACTGAATATTAAAAGGATACTCCTCACTTCTGGCGGAGGATATATGAATCCCACAACACTTTTCTTTTCTTCTGTTGCTACTGCTTCAATAGGAGGCATTTTTGTTGCTTCTTGAAAAATTAACAACTTTAAATTTTAATTAATTATTTTTAAGAAATATTACTCCAACTATGTCATTTAAGATTATTCATAACTT
Source organism: Armadillidium nasatum (assembly GCA_009176605.1). Classification (NCBI taxonomy): domain Eukaryota; kingdom Metazoa; phylum Arthropoda; class Malacostraca; order Isopoda; family Armadillidiidae; genus Armadillidium; species Armadillidium nasatum. Next base: position 38,992 of record SEYY01021556.1, read on the forward strand.
TTGCTTTTCATTTTAGATGCTGATATTTTCTATGAATAAAAAAATTAAAAAAAATAAAGGACAAAATTATTTGAAGTAAACTGTAAGTAATAATTTTGACACACACACATACATACCAAGCCATCCAGAACATTTCCTGAACAGCAAGTCATTGGAGTGTGATCAAATAACAGATTTAAAGCTATGATATGATAGTGAAATTCCCTTATCTAAGGTACTTAGGGACCAACTGGGGCTCTAACTGGGGTTGCTTAAAATTTTTAAAGAGGTCAAAAGCACTGAAATTTTAGGTTAAGAAAATTAGATTTAATTATAAGGAAGGAGTAGAATTGCCAACATTCACTTAAATTAATGATTATATGCATTTTTCAGAAAATTACAGATTTTGTATAATAAAAGTTTGAAAAAACTACAAATTTTTTTTTTTTCTCTCTAATTCACAATAGTTATTTAACAGTTTTACTTAGGTAAGACCATAAGTTAAAGTTTGAAAAAATGTAGGATATAAAATTATCAATATAACCTGTATTTATATATATCATTATTATTTAGTGCTGTGCATCAAACTTGTATCATTTAGCTACATTATTTCAATTATTATTTTGTATACTTTCAGACACTATGGCTAAAAGATCAGTTTCAGCAATATGGGAGTAAAATAAACAAAGAAAAAGAAAATATTGAAAAAGCAAGAAGAAAAATCTTAATTTTCTTATATTTTGTTTGATTTAATCCACAATTAAAAAGTATAATTTGCAATTTTAACCCCAGCAGGTAAACCTTGGTTTTCTCTGACTATTAGCTGGGCTGAAGGTTGGCCAGGGCACAAGGCGGTCCATAAGGGTACCTAATGTTGTTTTCTTCCTTGTTAATATGGATGACACTCATATTTTTCCATCTTTTGTTTTTATGTATCACAAGTTCTGATTTTTAACAGAGAATCCTGATAGAGAAGAAAATTCTAAGATGTTGAAATGGGGAGTTATAAACAATAATGGGCTCAAGTGATCGAGCTTCTCCCCTATTAATGGCTGTGTCCTTCCTAAAGTGATTTTGTTGTATAGTTAAAATTTATAGTTATGTTGTATAGTTAAAAATATATTTTTTGTTTGTATAATTAAAATAAATAGTGAATAAAAATACTAATTGTGTTATTTTTCAGGAATTTAGAAAGTAAAAACAGTTTTGATTAAATCGTTAGTTAAAATACATTTATTATCAGTCTTTGATTTATTATAGTAGGTGAGAGAGAAGGTGTTTTGGGAGTTAAACAAAGTAAAAAAAAAAAAAAAAAATAACCATTGAAAATTGATAAAAAGTTCTTAGAAAACAAGTCCATTACTAATTAAAACTATATTATATTAAAATGAATAATTTTGTAAACAATCTGGAAGTATAATTGTCAAGGTTAGGTTAAGTAAAACTAGTTTGTTAGATAAATATAGAAAGAGCTAGCATATGTGATGTTAGGCCCATTTGCTGGCTGTTAGGTTACATTTACCCTTCAAGTCCAGTTAGGTTAAGTCAGTTTGTTGGATCTAACAAACTAGTTCAACTTAACGTAACCTTGACAAAGGGTAAATGTATGCCTAATGGCCAGTAAATAGGCCTAACCTAGCAAATACTGGCTAGATAGCAAATGATTTTGAGTCAACTTAATTTTGAATTAAAGGGTAAAACTACACCTACTACCAGTGAAGTAGCATAATCTTGAGAACAGTGAAATATATGAATATGTGATGGATAAATTTTGTTTGCATGTGAATGTTTCTACAGTTTTAATATATTATTGGAGATAATAATATTATTATCATCAAGGTTTATGGTCCACAAAAAATACATAAAGTTCTTGCACCATGTTTAATAAATTAGAGCAGCTACAATTCACTGATTTTGGCAAAAATCACTATTTTAATATATTTTGTTCATATGAAAGCAGTGAAAGGAGTGTTATTTGTGTTAAACAACGATATTGCCAGTGTAGAGTACAGATATTTGCTACAGAGATAATTGTATTAGGCCTTGATGACATTTTTGTTTAAGTTTTTTAATTTTTTTGCATTCATTCTTCATTTTAATGCATTTGAAGTGTATTCTGGAAAAATAAAGAAAATTGGTTATCAGACCCTTCCATTGAACAATTACTATATATATATATATAGGCTTAGGTGGAGATTGTTTCTGAGTTTTGATATTTTTTATATCGATATTTTTTTATGTCAATATTTTATTTTAATCGATACTCTCCTACCTAACGAGTTTCAGTTACCTTGACTATTCAAGATATGTGTAATTTGTTCTTTTCAGTTCAGATACCTTAAATTTAGGTTATGTTATAAACTATCAGTACATTAAAATTATTATTATTTAGGTTAAATTATGGCATCTTCGGTAGTTCAGGTTATGATAAGTCGAATTAGGTTCTGTTAGAAAAGTAAATAATAATAATTGTGTGTATGTCTAGTGTAATAGTACCTCTGGCAACTTCCTTGTTTACGTTAGGCTTCTCCGATATTTTTGATTTTCAATACTTTTTAACAATCGAAACTCAGAAACAATCTACACCTTTACCATATATATATATATGGTAAAGGTGTAGATTGTTTCTGACTTTCGATTGTCAGAAAATATCGATAATCAAAAATATCGAAGAGGCCTAACTTAAACAAGAACGTTGGCGAGAATTAGAGGCTATTACACCAGACATACTCACAATTAATATTACATATTTTTGTAGCAGAACCTAATTCGACTTATCATAACCTGAACTACCGAAGTTGCCGTAAAAGAGGCCTAACCTACAAAAAAAATTATTGGTATAAAAGTATCGATTAAAATAAAATATCAACATAAAAAAATAATGATATAAAAAATATCGAAAGTCAGAAACAATCTATACCTAAGCCTATATATATATATATATATATATATATATATATATATATATATATATATATATATATATATATATATATATATATATTATATATATATATATATATATTATATATAGGAACCGACCGGGGCCCCGGCCCCGGCCAACCCCGGCCATTTTTACTGACCCCGGCCAAAAATCAAGGAAAACCGGGGTTGCCGGCCGGGGTTAAAATGGCAAATTATACTTAAATTTTTTTTTTTTTTCAAATTTTCAAAAGATTCTGCTGAAACTTTCAGTTATATAGATTTTTTACCGGTAATAAAAGTCCATTTCTAGCTTTTTTCCGAGTCTATTACGGCTAAAAGTTTTTTTTTTTTTTTTTAAATTTTACCCTTTTCTAATTGAATGGCGGTGCCAAACCACTTTTTAGAATGAGCTGAAAATTGGACAATTTATTCAAAATTAAATGGGATACAAAAGTCTCTAATAGACTTTTGTTCCCAGAGTTATAGGAAAAATGTTATAAGCCAAAAACTGACCAACTATGGAAAAAAAAATTTTTTTTGAACTAAAAAAATCAACCTTTTCAGACAAAATTAAAAAAAAAAAAATACAACTATGACATTTCCTATTTTTGGTGTGTATAGAGGAGGGGTGGGGCTACAAATTCCTCTATGTACTTTATTCGATGACATTCGTTGGTTTTGAGATATAGCCTTCAAAAAGGTCCATTTTTGGCCAAATTTCAAAAATTCTCAAAGTTTGAGAGGCTATATCTCGCTTCAAACAAAGAGCATTTAAATATGCACTAAATAAATATTGTTGCCCTGCCCTCTTCTAAACAATATTCACAAATAAAAAAAAATAGTAGGTAGCGTTTTTTATAAATAATTTTTTCCTCCAGAAGGGTACGATTTTTGCAAAAAAAATTTTCAAGTGCTTATATAACTTTTTTCTAGACGTGATATCAAAAACCTATTCCCACCAATGCAAGAAATTGGGGCAAAGGTATTCAGCAAATTTTCAGCTCATGTGGACCAGTGGTTTGATCCAGTTATTCATTTTTTTCAACTTTGGGTCCAAATAAATTTCAAACCGTTATAGACTCAAAAAAATGCTCGAAATCAACTCAGAACTTCGTGAAAAAATTCACATACTTTGAAAATTTCAGCTCAATCAGTCAAATAATAAAAAAAAATTTCAAACAAAATATAAGAAAATTAAGATTTTTTTTTCTGTTTCTTTTGACCGCTCCTTTTCTGCTAGTGAATGTTCATCTTTGTGTTTTGATTTTAGATACTCCAAAAAATTTGGTTTAAATTTTTTTACTTGGAGCACCCGGAGGTTCTCTTCTAATTTTCTGACTGCAGATGTTAACATTTAGCTATTTCGAGCCTATCCTGAAACATTGTAAAGTATTCAAATACTGCAGAAGCTGATCTTTTAGCCATATTGACTGAAAGTATAAAACAAAATAATAATTTTTAAATAATGCAGCTAAATGATACAAGTTTGATACATGGCAATAAAATAACAATGATATGTATAAATACAGGTTAAATTGATAATTTTATATCTTACATTTTTTCAAACTTTACCTTAGGGTCTTACTTAAGTAAACCTGTTGAATCACTATTATGAATTAGAATAATTTTTTTTTTAATTTTTGTACTTTTATTAAACTTTAACTATACAAAACTGTAATTTTTTCATTTTTTTTTGTTGAGAAAATGCATATAATCATTAATTTAAGTGAATGTTGGCTATTCTACTCCTTCCTTACAATTAAATAAACCTTATATCTAATTTTCTTAACCTTAAATTTCAGTGCTTTTAACCTCTTTACAAATTTTAGAAAACCCCGGCCAGAACCCCGGCCCGAACCCCGCCCCGGCCAAATTTGGGTGACCCCGGCCCCGGCCCCGGCCAAATTCCAACCCCGGTCGGTTCCTATATATATATATATATATATATATATATATATATATATATATATATATATATATATATATATATATATATATATATATATATATATATATATATATATATATATATATATATTATTATTTTTTTTTTCTTTTTTTTTATATCGATATTTTTTTATGTCGATATTTTATTTTCATCGATATTTTCCTGCCTATAATTAGCCCTAGGCTACTATGTCGTGCAAACGTTCTTGTGTACGTTAGGTCTCTTTTACGGCAAATTCTTGTGTAGGTTAGGCCTCTTTTTACGGCAATTTCGGTAGTTCAGGTTATGATAAGTCGAATTAGGTTCTGCTAGAAAAGTAAGTAATAATAATTGTGTCTATGTCTAGTAATAGTACCTCGTACCTCTGACAACTCTCTTGTTTACGATAGGCTTCTCCGATATTTTCGATTTTCGATATTTTTTAACAATCGAAATTTACTTACTTTTACAATTACTTACTTTTCTAGCAGAACCTAATTCGACTTATCATAACCTGAACTACCGAAGATGTCGTAATTTAACCTAAATAATAATAATAATTTTAATGTACTTATAGTTTATAACAACCTAAATTTTAGGTATCTGAACTGAAAAGAACAAATTACACTTATTCGTTAGGTATAAAAGTATCGATTAAAATAAAATATTGATATAAAAAATATCGAAGGGGGCAGAAACAATCTACACCTAAGCCTATATATATATATATATATATATATATATATAATATATATATATATATATATATATATATATATATATATATATATATATATTTACAGTGGAACTCCAATATTCATCATTAATCCGTTCCCGAGGGGATGACGAATATCGACCAATTTTTTCCCATAGGAATTAACTAAAAATGGATTAATTCGTTCCCAGCCTCGAATTCTGCCTATCTGTTCTTTAACAAAAAAAAATTTTTCACTCTAGAATCGATCTCCGAAAATCATTTCAAACACTGTACAATTTAACTACAGTACATATTAAATAGCGTACTGCCATAAATAATACGTAATACGCACTGTGTAGGCCTACATAAATGCTAAACACTAATAAACGAAATATAACGAAACACTCAACAAATTTTTAAAGCCTAAAAAGACCTAGACTAATTACGCCTAAATTCAGTCTGTACTAGACATAGTCTATGGTACTAGACTATAGACTATGGCCTAGACTGAGTGTCCCATGTCCATACGTTTGTTAAACAATGTTGCCAATTTTTTTTTTTTAACAAAGTTGCTATAAAAAAAAAAAAGTCAATACGTCGGTGCTAATCTCAAGCTATATACAAAGTTTGCCCAAAGATTTTTCAAAGTTTACCCTTTGTATTTACAAAGTTTACCCTAAAGTTTAATTTTTGCCATATATATATATATATATATATATATATATATATATATATATATATATATATATATATATATATATATATATATATATATATATATATATATATATATATATATATATATATATATATATATATATATATATATATATATATATATATATATATATATATATATATATATATATATATATATATATATATATATATATATAGATATATATATATATATATATATATATGAGCTAAATCTCCAGGAAGATGGGATATTGCTAACTGTAACTATTTCTTTTATATTCTGCTAACTATCGTATTAACACTAACCTTATGCTAGAGTTATAAAAACGTTCCAGTAGGTAATAGATTTTATAAATTTTTTTATTGCTAATTCTCTCTTATAAAAATACTACTTATATACTTTCACTATTTTATTTAGTGTATATACTTTATCTATTTTAAGTTTTCTATAATATTGAAGAAATTAACATTAAATTCTCTTTCATAAGGTTTTATATAATTTTTTTTTTATTTTATCGATGTGGCATTCAATAGTTTTTCACACCAGGCTGCCTGCTTTAAAATAAGCATTTTTCAAATATTTATAATCGCTTTTAGACGTTTTTTAACAGAATGAAAGATTTTTAATTTGTTCGTTATAAGGCTTCAAAATTCTGAATTCAAAGGTATGAGGTAATTTTTATTTTCTTACTGTCTTTTCAATTGACTCTTCTACTCAGAATATACCTCTAATAAGTTCTAATTGCTAATATATAATTCAGAACTCAATTCTTTGGAAAACCGTATATGGTAAGTCCAATTTAAGGATTTCATTTAAGCTAATTCCTTTTCTTTCTGATCAAAAAACGTAATGGCTAGCACTATTTAGATGTAAGTTGTCATAAGATCACTATTTCATTGAAACTAATTTCAATTTCTTTCGGATCAAAATGTCATAACTATCAAATTTCAGCTGTAAGTTATTAGAATTTTTGACAATCCTTTTGGGAATTGCAGTATTTGTGGCTTGGTTTTGAATAGTAATTTACTTGGCATATTTGTTTATAATTTAGTTCATAAAATGCAGGTTAAGGACCCAAATATGGAGTCGGGTTAATTAAATGCATGATGAAAATTTAAATCTAACATAATCCATGCAAAGTCATTGTAGTATTGCCAAAATTTACCTATATATATATATATATATATATATATATATATATATATATATATATATATATATATATATATATATATATATATATATATATATATATATATATATATATATATATATATATATATATATATATATATATATATATATATATATATATATATATATATATATATATATATATATATATATATATATATATATATATATATATATATATATATATATATATATATATATATATATATATATATCCATAGACTTTAACTACAGAGTCTATTATATATTCAAACATGGTAGGGAAATTGTGTGCAATTTGCAGCTAATACATCTAGAATTACTTTGCGTAGTTTTTGAATGAATGGCTCTATATATGTTCACAACTTCTCGGTGCAGCGGGGCAGCGGTTTGCTAATAAGTCTATGGGCTAGTTTATAGCCTAAGTCTATGCTCATTGCTCATAAACTTTGATCAAAGCGCGAGATTGTAACATATATATTAAGTTAAATTTGGGTTATAGTATATTGTGATAACTACCATAGTACATAGATAATATGATAAAGTTTAGTTAATTATAGACTATGGTTTTATGTTGAGTGGTAGTTAAAAATAGAAACGTACTAAATTGAAAAATTGAGATTAAGAGAAGAAATCAAGTAAACATTTTTTCTGTAATTGTAAACACCAGGTGAGCATCAATTTTTTTTGGAATTGTGAGCATTTTTTACTTGGTTATTATGCAGATTTCGTTACCTGGTATTTAGTTATTCAAAATATAAACTGGAAATGCAATGTATATTGAAGAAAAACAAAAATACTTGGGAAAGGCAAATTCCCTAACTTTAAAAAATAGTTAAAGTACTGAAAATCCTGTTAGAAAATTATAAAATTATTCTAATTACACTGAACATGCCTACATCTTATAATGATATAGAGAGAGAACATCACAAAAATTGGTAATTGTAGTGTTTATAGTAGTGGAATTTTTTGTACAAGACCAGGTTAGCAACATACCTACACATTGCGAGTTTGACTGGAACCATGCATAGAGATTTGAAACTATATATATTATTAATGGTTTAATTTATTTTCTTAAAAACTTTTCAAAGTATTAATATTATCATAAATTTAAAGTATAACATTATATTTTTATTACAAATAATCAGTTTTATTGTACTATGAAAAAATGTTGTGTGAGTGGCCAGTTTGAGATTAGTAAAAGCAAATAGTGATTCAATATAAGAAGAAGAAGAATAATGGATCCATTTCAAGGCTAGATCAATTTATTTGACAAGTTTGCTACATGATCATAGGAATGGAAAATTACAAATAAATTTTATAGTTATTTCAGAGAAAAAAAAAATTAAAAAAAAAAAAAAATATATATATATATATATATATATATATATATATATATATATATATATATATATATATATATATATATATATATATATATATATATATACTTATTGAACATTGGTTTTTTTTTTTATAGGTTAAGCCTTTTTATTAGCTGTTATGCGTAATTAATAAACAGCAGTTTTTATTTAGGTCTATTTGCTGGTCGCTAGGCGTAGTTTTACCCCTTTAAGTCCAGGTTAGGTTAATCCAAATTAGTGTTACATCTAACAAATTAGTTTGATAACCTAACCTGGATTTAAAAGGTAAAACTATGCCTAACAGCCATCAAATAGACGTAATGTAGCCAAAAAATACTTTTTTTTTTTTTACGAATCATCAACAAATTTCTTTCTTTCTCTGTCTAACTCTCTGGGCCCATGCTTAACTGCTATGCTCAATCTCTGATATACTCTACTTGTAAAATGGAACTCATTCCCTTTACATATTTTTCCAACTTCCTCTGACTTGCACACATTCAAATGCAGTGTGTTGTTAGCTACCAACTCTGGTGGAAATTGGTAGGCCCCTGGCAAAGTTAACCACCATATATATATATATATATATATATATATATATATATATATATATATATATATATATATATATATATATATATATATATATATATATATATATATATATTACAGAACATTATGAATCAACCTTCAACATCAGAAGTTTTTAATGATAATTCTTACATTAATTCATCATCTCTTAATCTTTCTGTTAATAAAATAAGCAATACCAATGAAAATGAAGAAGTCGATGATGATATTGAAGAAGTTGAAGTTGATGAAAGTGAAAAATTGCACCTTCAAAAAGTAACATCATTTGTTCAAGCTGCTTATGAAAGAGTAGAAGAATTTTCAAAGCAACAACCATTTTTGACCCCAATACCATCCAGAGGAGGTATTTATATTTTAGAAGTTTTAATTCTTTTAAATTTACAGTATATTTTGTACTATCTTTTAAGTTTGACCATCTGCATATGATAATCTCTATCAGTGTTTCCCAACCTTTTTTTGTGCCATGCTCCACCTAAGCCTTTCTAAAATTCTTATGCCCCCTATGTAACATATACATAATTTTAATATTCAAAAATTGAATTGTTCACTTAAATGATAGGTTTTAGGAAGAAATCACTAGGAAATTGTTGAGAAAACACAGTAAATAAATTTTCAAAACATATATGGAGAACTGAAATTGAAGTACAAAATAATTTTAATGAAAGATTTTTCGGTTCAATCCCAAAAGATGTTACACTTTTCTTTAGTGGTTTAATTTCCTTAAAAAAGTTGAAAATCCTCAATATAAGATAAAATAACGTTATTGGTATTTTTTAATATGTGAAGTTCAATAAGTTCTTTTGCCATTTTTATTTTTTAAAAAGAAATATTCCCTGTTTGCTATATATATATTATATATATATATATATATATATATATATATATATATATATATATATATATATATATATATATATATATATATATATATATATATATATATCGGATCATGTGAAGAGAACTAAATGCAAGGACGACAGGACTAGCCATCCGGCCTTGTGATTTCTCTGTCAACGGCTTGTAACTACTCCAGAACCAGCATTGAGAACCATTGCTCGGAGAAGCGCAATCTTTTGAAGACCCCTGGGAGAGAGTGTTTGGAGGTTGGTTATAGAACGATGCTGGTCCTACTGAAAGGGTGAAAACCCTACCTGAAGAGTCTGGATAGGACTCATGGACCGGCATGGGGACCGGCGAGCTGAAGAACTTGATCTTTTGGAGGGCTCTGGGAGAACTTCTTCAAGCAGATGGGGAAAGATGCTGGTTCCACTGACAGGGTGAAAACCCTTCCTGGGAGAGGATATATATATATATATATATATATATATATATATATATATATATATATATATATATATATATATATATATATATATATATATATATATATATATATATATCCCCAAGTACGATTGCAGGAATTTTCGTTTCTGCAGTCGAAATCACCATGCATGATGCGGGATACGTGTAGTGTATAATAATAATAATAATAATAATAATAATAATAATAATAATAATAATAATATGTAGAGAGAGAGAAATATAAGTGAAAATTTTATCACCACCACTCACGGGTCGGGGGGTACGGGGGGCAGAGCCCCCCGTAGACAAATGATCGTGTGCCATGCATTTACGATTTCATTGCTGTACTACAATAATGCATATTTTTATAATACAAGGTGCAAATGCATGGCACACGAGCGTTTGTCTACGGGGGGCTCTGCCCCCCGTACCCCCGACCCGTGAGTGGTGGTGATAAAATTTTCACTGATATTTCTCTCTCTCTACATATTATTATTATTTTTATTATTATACACTACACCATTATTATTTATTATTATTATTATTATTTTTATTATTATTATATATATATATATATATATATATATATATATATATATATATATATATATATATATATATATATATATATATATTTTTTCTTTTATTAAAAAGGAATGATATTTTAAATATATATATAAACTTGAAATAAAAAAGGAACGTTATTTTAATATTATTTAACTTCACATTATGGATTCAAATTATATGACAAAAAAAATTTTTTTTTTTTATTTTTACCCTATATTTTCATTATTTAACCTAATATTTTAGGTATTAGAAAAAAGTGTAACATCTTTTGGGATTGAACCGATTTTTCTATATTATTTTAATTATTAGTAATTATTTATTATTTAAATTTAGTGAGATTCTTGGGCTTAATGCTTGCTGCAAAGAGATTTTATGTTAGGTTCCAATTTTTTATTATTTTTTTTGTTTAATAATAATCATTGCTTCCTGATGATGAGATTAATATGTTTCCTGAAAACGTTGAGAAAAGTTTAACTTACTGCTCGTATAATTATTTTGCATCCATGGAATTAGTTTAAAGTATTTTAACCAGTGATTAAAAAAAATTTGTGAATAAATAAAAGACAAATTTTAATTGAAAATATATTACTTCTCCAACCAAAATGTTCCGAGCTCTAGTACTACTTTTCATATATATATATATATATATATATATATATATATATATATATATATATATATATATATATATATATATATATATATATATATATATATATATATAACTATGCAGCATCAGAAGCAAGTTCACATACAAGTACAGTTCATCCTTTGGCTTCAATTCCTGAGAGTATTGATGGTGGAAGAGCCGAGATTGAAGAATTGAAAAGTTTGCCAGTAAATTTTGAATCAGCTTTGAGGACCAACCAAGCATTGCAGAGGAGGCTTAATGCTACACTTAATCGTCTTGAGAAAACACTACAAGAAAATCTTATCAAACAAGTAATTATTGCATATGTTTTAATTATTCTTCTGTTTTAATATATATATATATATATATATATATATATATATATATATATATATATATATATATATATATATATATATATATATATATATTCAAAGGCCCAACTATTAGAAGAAGAAGAAGATCAAGGAATTGTAACTACACTTGAAAAAGATAAAGAATATAGGAACAAGTATTTTGTTCGTCCTTCTTCTTTTTCCATTCCATACTTTAAAGATCGATGTGGCATGCCTGCTCCAATGAATAATGATACAAAGTATAAAGTAGATAATGGCTATTTAGATCTGTATTCTACAAGATTAAGAACTTGTAAGTATTGTTGGTAATACATATAATTCTAATGTATTGGTAAATAGCACATTTTACATATTTTTGGATTCTGTTGTTGTCTCAAATAGTTCTTCTGTAATTCATATAAAGTTCTTGAAGGCTATATTTTTTCCTCTCATTATATTTTACTTTCTTTCCTACTTTTTAATATGATTGCTTAACTAATTTCCTTCTTTTTATTTTGAAATAGAAATGTAATTTTAATTTTCTTCATGAAGTAACTAATCCATTTGGTATAAAATTTCTTTTTTTTTCTTTATGTATCTTCGGTTCAAAATTTTGTAAACAAATTCCTAGTCAAAATCATATATTTTTTCATCTTCATTTATATTCTCATCTTGTGAAACTACAGTTAAAAATGATGACGACCACACAACTTTACCAATACAATATATATATATATATATATATATATATATATATATATATATATATATATATATATATATATATATATATATATATATATATATATATATATATATATATATATATATATATATATATATATATATATATATATATATATATATATATATATATATATATATATATATATATATATATATATATATATATATATATATATATATATATATATATAAGGGCTTACATCCGAGCATAATATGTTGGTAAAGGAAGTTCTGAAAGAATGGAAAGAACAGTTGATTAAAGATTGGAATTCTTCTTTACGTAATGCAGAAAGAAAATTGAAAAATAATTCCTTAACTGAGGTAAGATTAGTATGTATTTATAATACTATAATCATTTGGTTATGACTATAACTGAAATATCTTCCCCGACAAAATTTTGCTTTAATAATTAAAGGTTTTGATATTGAAAACCAAATTATAATAATAATAAAAATAATAATAATAATTTATTATTAGTGTCATGTTTTACATTTTCCCTTTCAATTCTCTCAAAATTTTCTTCTGATTTAAATTTAATTTTCTTTATGTAATTCTTGAGAATAACATACGGAGTAAGAAACAATTATTTTTATTGTATAACCGGTTTTGTCCATAAACCTCGGACATTATCAGAGTTTGGATTTGTCCGAGGTTTGCAGGTGAAACCGGTTAGAAAATAAATTCTTACTTTCTCTGTAAGTTATTCTCAAGAATTAGATTAATAAAATTAATTTAAATTAGAAGGAAATTTTAAGAGAATTAGAATGGAAATATAAACACATTAAAACTAAAGTTGACATTGAATTCCTAAATTATTATTATTATTTAGATTATAATAATTATTATTATTTGCAAATTATTATTATTATTAAATTGTTCAGATATTTTATCATTATTATTAGGATTATTAGATTTACTTTTATGTAATATTGTCCCCCCACCAGATATCAGCTAATTTTTTTTTTTTTTTCATTGTTCTAATTCTTGGTTTTCTTTTTTTCAGGAAGAAATAACTAAAATTACCGGTGAAATTGACATGTGTAAGAATCATATTAATTTTTTTACCAACGTTTCAGCAGAAAAAATTGAAATCCCAAGAAAAGCTAAATTGGACTGGGATAGAATTGCAGCTCAAACAGTAAGCAAAAAACTCTTGTTTGTAAGATACAATGCTTTAAATCTAAGCGTTTTAATGTATCTGAAGTATATTTTTTCACATGTGAAAAGGGTTTAATTTTTTTTCTTATTCAAAAATTTTGTATCTAAAGCTGTTTAATGTTAATGATGACCATTGGACTATAGTAAACTTTTTATAAACTATGATGCTGAATATGCTCTACCCCGTGGCTCAAACGGTAGAGTGATTGACTCACGTGCTTGAGGGCGCCGGTTCGATCCCACTTGGCGATCCTAGGTATATGCTACCTAGAAAAGTTCCTCTCCTCAAATAGGGCAATGCCCGTGAGTTGTGTACTTTAAAAACTCAAAAAAAAATCCTCTTATCTGATTTTATTGTTTAATTATAGTTTGACGGGTCTCGTTCCCCTGAGGAATGTCAACTGCTTTGGGAAAATCTTCTTCATCCAGACATTAGTCAGGATCCTTGGAGCGAGGAAGAAGATTTAGAAATTCAGGTAAAGGGCTAAAAAATATTTAGAATTCAAAGTTGGTTCATACTATTATATTTTTAATGAAGATTGTTTGAATCTTGTGATTTATTATTCTTAATTATTATTTATGTTCGATTTTTCTTGATTTTAATAATAGCTAAAAGAGGATGGAACATGCATTAAGATTCATTTTGTTCATACTAACCAATCATTCTGATGAATATTTTTATTTTAATAATAATAATAATAATAATAATTTTTATTTTTTTAAAGGAAACATTGCTATCTTGCAATGAGGTGAATCCCGACTGGGAGGAAATTGCGAAGAATTTGAACACTGGAAGAACGCCTTTTCAGGTATTATAAATTCATATTAAATGATTTCATTGTTTATTTTTAATTTACATTTTCATTGACTATTTTTGAGTTTTTAATATGCGGTATTTGTAGATTTAATGTTATATTCTATGTAAATTCCCAATTAAATAACCAGATAACCCTATGTAGTTTCTAGGTTGGGAATTTTTGGTTTTATTGAAATAGTTTTGCAGTAAGAGGATTAAATTACACACACACACAACGTATATATATATATATATATATATATATATATATATATATATATATATATATATATATATATATATATATATATATATATATATATATATATATATATATATATATATATTATATTTATATTTTATTTATTTATTTAAAGGTGATGCAACGATGGGTGTCTTTCATTCGTCCTGCAATTCAGCCAGCCAGTTGGACTCCCGAAGCCTCAAAGAAATTAGAAGATACAATTAATATGCTTCGTGCTGGTAATCACATTCCATGGGCCCTGGTAATAATTATATATATATATATATATATATATATATATATATATATATATATATATATATATATATATATATATATATATATATATATATATATATATATATATATATATATAAAATGTCGTATTGAAGGAAAATTGTATTGTAAATTTTTATTTTTTATTTTGTCATGATTTATTTTTTATTTTGCGTTTCTTTAATTCTTTTTACCTCAGGTGTCTCAACATCTTACAGGCTACACGAAAGTTCAGCTACAAAGTAGGTGGAGGAACATAAATCCTGATCAGTATAAAGGACCCTTTTCAACAGAAGAAGATTTTATTCTTATTAAGGTTATTATTATTATTATTGTTATTATTATTATTATTATTATTTGTAGTAGAATTTTAGTAGTAGGATTTTTGATTTAAGATCACATAGTTAGTTTGTATACTAAAAAAAAAAAAAATTAAATTAAATTAAATTGACAAAGTTTGAGGTAAATGATTGGGATTTTAATTTCGGAACAAAATTTAAAATTTAAAGATTAAAATTTGTATGAGTGAAAAAAATGTTATCCATATAATATGAAACTATTGTCCTAATGCTTGGACCAATACATATTCAGTTTTGGGGCCTGGATGTTTTCGGAATCATTAAAGAAAGGGATAGGTTAAAAAGAGGTCAGATGTATTTGGTGCTTTATTGTATTTATGGTAAACTTCAAACGTACAGTCGTCAACAGAAGTTCGTTCCTATTAAGCTGGAAATAAATATTTATATAAATTGGAGATCATTTCAGGTTCAGCCAATCACAGTTCAGTTAAGCCCCGCTGAATGTTTTTATTTTCTTTTTATTCAAAATAGAGCTTTTATGTAATGATCTTCATTTTATATAAATATTTATTTCCAGCCTAATAGGAACGAACTTCTGTTGACGAATGTACCTATGTATGACATTATTATTATTATTATTATTATTATTATTAATAGGGGTTGTACAAATTTGGAATGAACTTTGATGTTATCTCATATTTTTTGCCTGGGAGAAGTAAAGTTCAAGTTCGTGAAAGGTTTAAAAGAGCCATTATGCCTGGTCTTACTTCTCAACCTTGGACATGGTAAGGATAATGCTTTTCTTTCATTTTAATGATTAAATTATTTTATTTATTAATTATATTGTTATTTTATTTATTAATTTTATATATATATATATATATATATATATATATATATATATATATATATATATATATATATATATATATATATATATATATATATATATATATTCTTACGTTATTGATTGGAGAAGGATTGTTGGATTTCAATGACTTGCCAAAAAATTTATTTTAAGTTGTAGTCCGTTTCATTCATTTTCATAAGAAAAAAAAATTAAGTGCTGATTTTTTATTCGCAAAATGATTGATGAATTTTAAAATTATTTGTAAGGGTTTATTTAAATATGTTAAAATTTTAATTAAAAAGAGTTATTATTTTAGTCTTATCTATTTCACTGCATAAATTTATTGTTAAGATATTTTTGTTTGTTTGATTTTAGGCGAGAAGATAAGAAGATTATTAACAATTGTTCCTTCGTATCTCAGCATTGGCGGATGATGGCTCAACTTTTGCCCAAGAGAGACACTTGTCAAATCAGGCTTAGATTTTATATCTTACATTTTTGGCAGAATATCTCTGAAGATAAAAATGTGAGTTGCTTTCTTTGAACTATAATTGTTCCAGATTGAGATGGATGGATGTTATTGTTTTATTCATGTTCAACAACATAGTATATATCATATATAACTAAATACTGTACTTTTATTGTACTGTTTCTTAATGCAGTGAGTTAAATTGATGCAATTAATTCTAACAGCCAAATTTAGAATTCAGGATAGAGCAGAGTAGAGCACTTTTGTTGATTTTTATTATATGAGTTAAAAATGCCATTTTTGCTTTTCAGCTTCCACCACCATTGTTTCCATTATCTATGACAACTCGACCATCAGAAGTGAAAAAACTTAGAGAAAAAATTGTTAATTTTGATTGCGGTGTTAGAATATTTCTGGATAGCATTCAGGCAAATAACGAAGGACTTGTAAGAAGCATTCCATTTTTATTTTTAATATTATATATATATATATAAAGAGTTGGATATAAAAAAAATAAAAAAATCAGAAGTTGTACAGTTAGGTAAGATACACATTTTTTATTTAGAAATAATTTTCCCGTGAACAGCATCTCAAAATCATTGGGTATATAAAAAAAAATTTCCAAATAAAAAATATGTATTTCACCCAACTGTACAACCTCTTAAAATTTCATGTAGATCGATTGGAAAATATAAAATTTATTGCAAATCTTTTTAATGGTTAGTTTTACCCCGTGTGGTAGCTATTTTTACCCCATTTCTGAACAACGTTAATATTGTCTAAACTTTAAAGAAAATTTACATTATTTTATATGCAAACACAAACCTTTTATATTTTCAAACTCCACATAGTTGGATTTTTTTTGTAGATAGTATGGTTTTTTAAGGGGCAAACCTTAGAAAAAATTTCAGATTTTGGTGAAAAAATATACCCAAAACAGGGGAAAAGTTTTTGAGTTATAATTATCATTTATTAAATTTATTTTGTACAAAACATTGAAATATGAAGACTATTCTACCAAAAAAATCCAAAATCGAGAATATAAATAATTTCTTTCATAAAAACAAAATTTGATGAAAATTTACTTTTGAGGGTGGTTAGTTTTACCCCTCATGCTTAGTTTTCCACCGCTCTACGGTATATATATATATATATATATATATATATATATATATATATATATATATATATATATATATATATATATATATATATATATATATATATATATATATATATATATATATATATATATATATATATTCAGAATGTATCCTGATTTAAATTCCTATAGCAAAAAGAAAAAGTAGAACAATAAAAAGAATAATTTAAAATCTAAAGTCATTACCTAAAATACAAGCTTTCAAAATTTATATTTCAGTCGCCTTTTCCAAGTATTAATTTAAAACTAAAGTAAAAGAATCAAATCTTGAGTGTCTTAATTAATGGGATAAAATCAGCGAACAATAATACTAAAAAGTT
>SEYY01021556.1:62500-76620 GCA_009176605.1 Armadillidium nasatum
AGATACATCAAGAATATTAGGAACAGATGAAGGTTTGAGTTGTGTTTTATTGAAGACTATTTCATAGTTGTGTGTTAGATTGTGTCGAGTGGAGAGATGGAGGAATTGAGTTTGTGGCATTAAAATTGACCATGGTGTACCATCAAGATCATACACCTTCTTAGTGTTAAGCTCAGAGAGAGCAGAAAAGACGTCTTTAGATGAATTACAATTTTAGGCGTAATTGAGTTGGAGGGGGTTGAAGGA
The DNA here is from genome assembly GCA_009176605.1 of Armadillidium nasatum. NCBI lineage: Eukaryota > Metazoa > Arthropoda > Malacostraca > Isopoda > Armadillidiidae > Armadillidium > Armadillidium nasatum. Next base: position 62,747 of record SEYY01021556.1, read on the forward strand.
GTTGAAACATCTCTGAAATCGTCTAAGGTTGAATTAAAGACAAAAGTTTGAGCGAAGAGTTCAGATTTAGAGGAAAGCAAAACGGCAATTGTACCGTTAGAAGATACTAAAGGAGGGAAAGAGGAAGAAGCAAAGTTAGAGTTGACATTTTTTGCAAAATACTAGAAAGGGCGTTAGGAAAGAGAACCAGAAAAATTATTGCATTTTAAACGGAGGAATGAGTTTTTGGTATCTCGAAGAATAGATTTTGCACGATTCCGTGATGAAATATAAGTTGCATGAGTTTCTGAAGTTTGAAGACGACGGTAGTCCCTGAAGACAGCATACCTGCGGCGGATAGTACGAGAACAAACAGTTAAGTCAATGTTTGTTAGGTTTAGTAAAAGGGAAAGAATATGGAATGTACGCTTCCATGGCAAAGAGAATCACCTCGTTTATGCGCTCTGCACACTCCGAGGGACCTCGCCCACGGAAATAATCATTCCATGAGAAATCAGAAAAGTACAACCGCAAGTCAGACCAGTTAGTGGCACCGAAATGCCAGAAATGTCTCCTCGCCGAAGGCGGGGGCCGTTCTTGCGGAAAACTTAAGACAGGACAAAATACAGAGATAAGATGGTGATCGGATGAACCCAGAAGAGGAAAGAGTTTAACAGTGGAAGGAGAAGGATAAAAAGTTAGAAAAAGATAAAGTATGTTTGGTTCATCACCAAGGCGGTTAGGGATATGGATAGGAAGATGCACCAACTGCTCATGGTTGTTCTGGATAGAAAAATGGTAAGCGAGTTCATCTGCCGGATTATGAGATCTAGATGAAAGCCATTGGCGGTGGTGAACATTGAAATCACCTAATATCATGATTTCGGAGAAAGGAGAAGAAAGAAAGTGTTCTATTTTGGAGTTAAGATAGTCGAAGAATTTTTTTATAGTATATTAATATATAATATTATATATATAATATATATATATATATATATATATATATATATATATATATATATATATATATATATATATATATATATATATATATATATATATATATATATATTAATTATAGTTAAGAAACCAAGACTTTTGAAGGAACCCACTGTTTGTAAAGAAGTGTTAGAAGTTCCTAATAAAGAAGAACTTGATGAAATGCAGTTGGAAGGGGAAAAACGTATATTTCAGGGGAAGGTAGGGGTATATATATATATATATATATATATATATATATATATATATATATATATATATATATATATATATATATATATATATATATATATATATATATATATTGTTCAGTTTGCTTTGTGATTTTAATGTTGAAAACTTAGTTGTTATTTATAATTTTGTACATAATATTTATAAATTTAAAATTATTATTTCTCTATAGATTGTCATTTTCATTCCTTTTAGTTGCACTTCTTGTGAACATATTAATTAATATTGTTATTTTGCAGAAATTATCATGACAATACAAAAGAGAACATAATTGAAGAAGAGGACAAGCTTTTGTTTCATCGACTTCTTTCACTTTTCTTTTGGCCTGCCTTGCTCAGTCAAAGCCAGTAAGCTTATATTATTTTTTTCAATATATGTTATAAAAAGATGATTGAAGCTAGCTAATCGATATACATGTTAGGAAGTTTATATATATATATATATATATATATATATATATATATATATATATATATATATATATATATATATATATATATATATATATATATATATATATATATATATATATATAGGCCAGACAAAGAACAACTTTATCTTTCTAAAGAACTAGCTGAGGAAAGAGAACTAAATTGTTTGGAAGTACCTGATGTCCTTGTCACTGATAAAGAGAAAGGAAAAGATAAATTTGGTGAAATGGATCTCGAGGTATATATATATATATATATATATATATATATATATATATATATATATATATATATATATATATATATATATATATATATATATATATATATATATATATATATATATATATATATAGTATTGGCTGCACTAACCACGTCATTGGTTATATTAAAATTGAAGAATTGTTATTTTATTTCTTATGATTCTTAACCCAAATTTTAATTAATAATTTTGTGTAGAAAGATAAATTTTGACGTCAAGGTAATATCTTTTAATTTAATTTGCCTTAAGCTACCAAACTTTACTTTTGTTTAATAAGTTTACCATTATTATTATTGCTTAGAATTTTTTTTTTCTTCTTTTACAGGAAACTGCTCATTTAATTAAAAAATTAGAAGCAGTACGACAACAGAAAAGAATTCGCTATCAGGATTGTTACTTGTAAGTTTTTAATTGTTTTTATTCCTTTTTGGAACACGAGATTAAATTTATATTAGTATGATTGTGCTTAACTTTTAGTCTCTGAATTATTTCTGTAAAGAATCTATTAATAAAATTTGTTTTCTCTGTACAAAATTTAAAGGGATTTCCATTTTCGTTATTCTTTATCATTATCATACTCTTTAAAACTCCTTCATCTTCTTTTTACAGGAAGTTTTTAAAAGATTTTGAGTGATAGATTTATTAGTCTTTTAATAATTCTCAAAAATCCTATTCCTTATATGGCATATATTTCATTTAAAATATACGTAATATGTGATTCCTTTTAATATATTGACTTACTAACGTGGTAGATGTTTAAATCAAATTACTATTATATTGAACATCGAATCATTTTATATATTTATATATATATATATATATATATATATATATATATATATATATATATATATATATATATATATATATATATATATATATATATATATATATATATATATATATATATATATAAACAGGAAACCTGAAGTATCCATTACGATGGATGATATGAAGCAGAGAGTCTATAAAAAAAGATATCATTCAATTGAAAAGATCTCTTATTATGAAAAAGGTATGACTCGTTATATATATATATATATATATATATATATATATATATATATATATATATATATATATATATATATATATATATATATATATATATATTTTTTTTTAATATATATAAATTTTTTTTTTTTTACGTATCAACATTTTCATTTCTATTATATATATTTTATATACTTTATAGATGAAAATTTAATGGAAAATGTGACTAAATTAGACATTTTGTAAAACTTAGACTGCAGGATATTAGATTGTTCAATACTGTTTAAAAATGTGATTTGCATGATCATTTTCTGTAGAATCTGTCCTTGATAAAAGGCAGTCTTCTATTTTTATTTTTTATAACCTTAAACTGAATACTATTGTTAGAAGTAAAGGACATCTTCGTGACTGGCTAACATATGTGGGAAAAGTACTCTGACCAGTTCTACCACCCTAGCTTAGTTTTACTCTTTACAAATGGACAATATTACTTAAATTTAATTGAACAATTTTCAAAGGCGATTTTAGATACCTTTCAATAGAATTTAAATGTTATAATTCATTTATATTTTCTTATAAAGGCATGGTCAAAACGAAAGCAAGGTCTCCCTTCACCAAAAACTAAACCAAACAAAGTCATTCCACAAAGAACAAGGCCTGTATCAGCTCGCCTTTCAAGTAGGCTGAAGAAAACCATAAATGATGTACATGAAGAGGAAGAAGAGACATAATAAGAGTATTAGAAAGACTGAATCGTGACAGTGTATTTACAGATTTTGTATTTACACTTTCTTTTCAGAAATATACAAAAATGTTTTATTAGAAGCAGTGTGTGGTTAAGTAAAAGAAGATAACTGTTACACTATGAATTTAGTAGTAATTTTCTAAATTGCATAGCCTTATGTTCGCCTTTTAAAAAGGTTTAAGAAAGATTAATATAATTTTTGGATTAATATATGATCCTTCATGTACAATTACTTCAGTTATAATCTTTGTTTACAGAGAGAGTTAATTCTATTAGGTTACACATTATCCTTTGTTTTCATATATGATCTCTCATCAGTTATAATTTTAAAGTTTAGCTGCCCATAGTATGAATTCAATATAATTTCTCAACTATTTACAATTATTGGGCAAGAAATTTTATAAATTTCTGTATATTCGATAGTGTTTTATGTATGAATTTTATATTTTAAATTATAAAATTATTTTATTGTATAATTCTATAATTAAGGACAATTATGTTTTTAGTAAAGTTTTTTTTTTTTTGTTGTCGTTTCATAAATCACCTCTCATATGTTAAGACATCCTTCTCGTAACTAGAATAGAGACGGTTTATCATTGTTTTTGTATAATTTTAGGGGGGTTTTCGTTTTCAATTCTGAACTTCGTATATATTTTCAACTATGCACCTTAAAGGATAAGTAAAAGCTGTATACGAGTAATTATGTATTTAGTACATAGAATAGAGTTTACAGGTCGGGCATAGATACTTATATATATTTGGTCTAAGCATTTATTTACACATCACAGACGTATATTGCAGCATACATAAAATGACTAAGTAAACTTGATACTTTGTTATAAAAAATATTCCCTGGTGGTTAAAGGCAAGAGGCCTATTGAGTTTCACCACAGGAGTGTGAAAGATTATTGAAGTCTGACGTGTTCTGATACACTTGAAAAGTTACAATTCCTTAATTCTTGTATAAAATCATCATTTCATATCAAATTAGATTGAGAATTAGTTTTGAAGTTATGATAGTACTTTAAAAAACATTTTACATTAAAATTGAAACACTGAGGAAATATTTTATCTAGTGAATATTCTATTAAGTTGTTTTAATGTGTTTTAGAAGAGAATCTGAAATAGTTGAAGATTGGCATGAAAATAAATACTTCATGAATTTCATTAATTTACTACGAAAATATTGAAATGGGTGGATCTGAAAAATTAATGTATAAGCATGATATAAAGACTACTAACTATATCAATAACATTTTTGAAAACTAATCACAGGAAAAATTGGATTTATACATACGTTAGAATAAAAATCAATGTTTCCAAAACAAATACCAATTCCTTACGAATGAAAATAATGCGTTTTGAACTTTGAATATCCTGTTGGTGTTAACAACTGGTTGCCGTGCAGAAATTGAACATATTAATTTTAATAACACAAATGCAACAAAAACTGTCAGTACTATAGCATAACATCCTGCGGAAAATATCAGCGAGGAGCTGAAAAAAAAATATATATATATATATATATATATATATATATATATATATATATATATATATAATATATATATATATATATATATATATATATATATATATATATATATATATATAGCAGCATTAGATTAAATTTGTTAGAAGTTTCCCTTGATCTTCTATGAATCTTTACATTTTTTTTTTTTTTTTGTGTCCTTTAGTTCTTTTATAATGTATACAGGTAGGTGTAGTAGAATGGGATTGTTTATTCAGTCTGGTTAGTTACACACATCATTGTTCTTGTCAGTTCTGACACTAGGGCCATTTTCCAGGGCAGATAGACCAAAGAAAAGAAAATTTAATTTTACACCGCTAGGTCTCAGATTTTGATGAAAATTAGTCTATAGGGTTATTTTACTTTGCAAAGTCACTGGTTCTGATAAAAAAATTTGGCAAATACTTTTTGATTTATGGAGGTTCAAACTTTTCTTTGGGGGGGAGGGGGTGGGGGCTCACCCTCTAACTTCGCGGGCATATTTTTTTTTTTTTTTAAGATCACCACCACTCACGGGCACCATTTTCAAGGAGGGGGCTTAACATATTTATACACAAATTGTATTCTTTGAAACGCTTTCACAATTTTCTTTTAGTTCTACGCTTATAGTTCTTAATTGTTTTGAAATTTTTCTTTTATGCTTCCTTAAGGGATCTGCTAAAAATTTTGCAGTTTTTTAGATTCTATTTATTTTTTATTTTGTTTTACAATTATATAAATGAATTATATCTGAAATAAATTTCTTTTTAATGAATTAACAATTTTTTAATTTTAATATCAGAAAATACAAAAAATTAAAACAATTTTATTCATTATAAAAATTACCTTACTCTATTAATTTTTTAAATAACTTAAATAGCTCATGCACATACTCTTTATTGCTTTATTTGATAGATAAAAAACAATTTTATTTTAAAGAAATAAAAAATAATGATTTTACCTTCCAAGAGGAAGTGGGGAATAGGAAAATCTTTTAAAATGGGGGGGAAACTTTTTACCTGTTCTTTGTAGAATTAATATATTACCATCAATAGATGCGTCTAGTCTTTCTGATTCCAGATATATATAACATGTATGGTGTATTTTGAAAATTAAGGTAAATATGGGCACGCGAAGTTAGAAGGTACAGCATTCCCCAAAAAAGTTTGGACCCCCATAACTCAGAATGTATTTTGCCGCAGAACATTTTTATTTGAACTAGTGGCTTTGCAAGGTAAAATAAGCCTATACACCAAAGACCTACTGGTGTTGGCCATTGGTTGCTGTTCTGGGATGCCCTACTAGTAAACAAGCAACAATAAGCAATGAAATTGTAAGAAAATAAATTGAAAAAAAAAAAATTCAATGGATTTGACAATTTGGCACAGCTAGAAACCAAAAAACAAGCAGATTCCAAAACTAATATATATATATATGAACCGACCGGGGCCCCTTCCCCGGCCAACCCCGGCCATTTTTACTGACCCCGGCCCCGGCTAAAAATCAGGGAAAACCGGGGTTGCCGGCCGGGGTTAAAATGGCAAATTATAAATTTATTTATTTTTTTTTTTTTAATTTTCAGCCGATTCTGCTGAAACTTTCAGTGTATATAGATTTTTTACCGGTAAGAAAAGTCCATTTCTAGCGTTCTTCCGAGTCTATTACGGTTAAAAGTTTTTTATTTATTTATTTTTTTTGTGGAAATTTTACCCTTTTTCAATAGAATGGCGGTGCCAAACCACTTTTTAGAATGAGCTGAAAGTTGGAATATTTATTCAAAATTATATGGGCTACAAAAGCCTCTAATAGACTTTTGTTCCCAGAGTTATAGAAAAAATGTTATAAGCCAAAAACTGACCAACTATAGAAAAAAAAATTTTTGGAAAAAAAAAAAAATCCACCTTTTCAGACAAAATCTTTTTTTTTAAAATACAACTATAACATTTCCTATTTTTGGTGTGTATAGAGGAGGGGTGGGGCTACAAATTCCTCTATGTACTTTATTCGATGAGATTCGTTGGTTTTGAGATATAGGCCTTCAAAAAGGTCCATTTTTGGCCAAATTTCAAAAATTCCCAAAGTTTGAGAGGCTATTTCTCGCTTCAAACAAAGGGCATTTAAAAATGCACTAAATAAAAATTGTTGCCCTGTTCCATTTCTAAACAATATTCACAAATAAAAAAAAATAGTAGGTAGCGTTTTTTTTTTTAATAATTTTTCCCTCCAGAAGAGTACGATTTTTGCAAATTTTTTTTCAAGTGCTTATAACTTTTTTCTAGACGTGATATCAAAAACCTATTCCCACCAATGCAAGAAATTGGGGCAAGGTATTCAGTTAAATTTTCAGCTCATGTGGACCAGTGGTTTGACCCAGTTATTCATTTTTTTCAACTTTGGGTCCAAATAAGTTTCAAACCGTTATAGACTCAAAAAAATGCTCAAAATCAACTCAGAACTATCGTGAAAAAATTCACATACTTTGAAAATTTCAGCTCAATCAGTCAAATAATAAAAAAAAATTTCAAACAAAATATAAGAAAATTAAGATTTTTTTCTTTTCTGTTTCTTTTGACCGCTCCTTTTCTGCTAGTGAATGTTCATCTTTGTGTTTTGATTTTAGATACCCCAAAAAGATTTGGTTGAAATTTTTTTTACTTGTAGCACCCGGAGGTTCTCTTCTAATTTTCTGACTGCAGATGTTACATTTAGCTATTTCGAGCCTATCCTGAAACATTGTAAAGTGTTCAAATACTGCAGAAGCTGATCTTTTAGCCATATTGACTGAAAGTATAAACAAAATAATAATTTTTAAATAATGCAGCTAAATGATACAAGTTTGATACATAGCAATAAAATAACAATGATATGTATAAATACAGGTTAAATTTATAATTTTATATCTTACATTTTTTCAAACTTTACCTTAGGGTCTTACTTAAGTAAACCTGTTGAATCACTATTATGAATTAGAATAATTTTTTTTTTAATTTTTGTACTTTTTTTAAACTTTAAATATACAAAACTGTAATTTTCTGATTTTTTTTTTTAGAGAAAATGCATATAATCATTAATTTAAGTGAATGTTGGCTATTCTACTCCTTCCTTACAATTAAATAAACCTTATATCTAATTTTCTTAACCTAAAATTTCAGTGCTTTTGACCTCTTTACAAATTTTAGGAAACCCCGGCCATAACCCCGGCCCCGGCCAAATTCCAGCCCCGGTCGGTCCCTATATATATATATATATATATATATATATATATATATATATATATATATATATATATATATATATATATATATATATATATATATATATATATATATATATATATATATATATATATATATATATATATATATATGTTTTAATAGTAATCTTATCAAAAATAAATTACTCTGGAATAGGGGTCTACTTAAAAGCAAATCTTAACATCGTTATATAAAAACTACATACTCTAATATGCATAAAAAACAAAAAATCTAATGAAAAAAGTGTGTATATATATATATATATATATATATATATATATATATATATATATATATATATATATATATATATATATATATATATATATATATATATATATATATATATATATATATATATATATATATATATATATATATATTCCTTAAGTCAAAATAAACATTTGAACACTGGAAAGGAATAAGGGTTTCAAGCATAAGAATATGCACAATTCTAGGGTGACATACAGTCGTCATAGTTAGTAAAACACCATAAACAAGGCATGTCACAGAGAAAAGCAATGCAGCAAAAAACCATCGCTCATTAGTCTTTCCAATGCAGACGTTTAACCTGTCAAATTTTACATTAAAACAAAAATAGGAAAAAAAAAAAAACTTTGTTATTCATAACAAATATCAAATATATATAGAGAATAAAAAGAACTATCATTGCAAAACTTAAATATGCATGCAAGTTTTGACTAAAGAAAAAATACATAATAATAATAATAATAATAGCCAAAGATTGAATGCATCATTTAGAAACTACTTTTCTATTATATTAAATATCTAACTGACTATTAATTTTTAATGTACTTTTACTAGTGTACCAAAATATTTAAAAAAAAAATAAAAATTTTGCATACAGGAAATAACAAAGTACATTATACTTACCACAAACAGTGATGGCCCCTCAATTTAAAACAGGCTCCACAGATGTTACAATGAGACAAAGATTGATGTACTTTTGGTGAGCAGCTTACACATGACTCATAACTTTTAATATTATCTCCAAGATTAAATCGCCTTGATTTAATTGTATAATTTGCCTTATCAATAACAATGTAAAAACTAGCACATGTGAGGGCAAGTAGCACGAGAAATACTAAATTTTCCCAGCAAGAAATTTTTAGTAAGGGTAATACAAAAATATAATAAATTAATAATAGATAAATACCTGCAGAAATGATCCAAACTTTATAAAATTTATAATTATTTTCTAATTTCTTTCTACAAAACTGAGAATTATTTATGTAAGTAAGTTTTCTTTTGCATTTAAAAAGTCTATGAGTAACATAAAATGTAAGAGGCAGAACTAATGAATAGGTTAAAAGGGATAAACTAAAATTTAACGAACCTAAAAATATAAATAACAGATTTAGAAGTACGGGTAATGCATATGAGGCAGACATTTTCCTTGCTCCTCTTGGCCAAGGAATTCGAAAGCGATCCTCAATTGTATTCATAATGTCAATTTTAAGATTTTGTGACAGTTCATTACGAGTAATTATTCTGTATTAAATATATATATATATATATATATATATATATATATATATATATATATATATATATATATATATATATATATATATATATATATATATATATATATATATATTACAGCTTACATCCACACTCAGCTTTTATTTTTAAAAGAGACTGATTAGTGAGTGAAATTAATCAATCAATATAGTATTAAAGTTACAATAATAATAGTAATTAATCATATTTACTCTGCAGGTAAATTGTTTAAAATATTATTAAAAAAAATATCCATCTCAATTCACTGACAAGATTTGATTAATTAAGAGTAATGTACAAATGCTACTTGCATAGTTAACATTTTAACAACATTATATATTTACCTGTCAAATGCTTCATCAATTGATTCACAATCACATAGAGCAGCAAGTACATGAGATCTTTCGCCATTTTTATCAACATACTCACAGCAACAAAGACTCTCGTCGTCCATCTTAATATATTTTCTACATAATGATAATTTAGTATCTGTAGAACTTTTTAAATAAATGCATACTAATTGCTGCTAGGCCTATAAGTAAAAAAATTATGATGAAATTTATATATTTCAAAAAGATAAACATTTTTAAACAAGCATTGTTTAATTACAGCAAATTAAATGAAGAGCCAAATAAAAAAGCTTATCATAAATATTAAAAAGCAATATTAGAATCAGTGTGATAGAATAAGATACTTGATGTGCAAATATCTTCAAAAACAAAACATATTTTTTTATAATATGAAATGAATTATTTTTTCTTATATATATATATATATATATATATATATATATATATATATATATATATATATATATATATATATATATATATATATATATATATATATATATATATATATATATATATATATATATTATATACAGTGATGGGTGAATCTGGTAACTTTCAAAGACACATCCAGAAACTTTGAATTCAAATCAAATCCGAATCTACCCAATTTTGGAATTCCCAAATCCAAATCTGAATTCAAACCTTCAAATCTGAATCAAATCCATATCCAGCTGATTATGAAATTTCTTGAATCTGAATCCATAAAAAAATCACCATATAAAGATTCATCCACCACTGAGATATATATTGTATATATATATGTATATATATATATATATATATATATATATATATATATATATATATATATATATATATATATATATATATATATATATATATATATATATATATATATATATATATATATATATATATATATATATATATATATATATATATATATATATATATATATATAGGCACAAGTCCTTTTGAGGAAGCCATTTCTGAAAAAAAATGGAAAATATCCCAAATCGTAGAAATGGAAAAGTAGTCGACAATATCATCACTCACGGGTCGGGGGGTGTAGACATATGTTGGGTATAATACCCAATTTAAGTTTTTTAGCCCAAAAATTCTCGTAAAAAAACATTTTTTAAAACATCTTACTTTGAACCCCAGTAAAAATTTTGTTTATCCTCAAATTGCACCTTACACCCAAAATATAGAGGCTACTTGGAGTTTACTTAAATATAAAATTAAAAAAGTATATATATATATATATATATATATTTTTTTTTTATTATTTTCAATTTTTTTTTCAGAAATGGCTTCCTCAAAAACTTGAACCTTATATATAATATATATATATATATATATATATATATATATATATATATATATATATATATAATATATATATATATATATTTTTTTTTTTTTTTTTTTTTTTTTTTTTTTTTTTTTTTTTTTTTTTTTTTTTTTTTTTTTTTTTTTTTTTTTTTTTATTATACAGGGTTTGTCTCTTAAATGGTATTTAGTTATCATTCAAAATATAATGTATACTGAAGAAAAACAATAAAAATGGGTCAGAAAATCAAATTCAACAAATTTAAAAATGGTAAAAGTACTAATAATTATTATAAAATGATATAATTAAGCTGACTACACTGAACATGCCTATGCCTTATAGGAATATAGGCAGAGAATGACATTACAAAAATTAACAATGTTAGTGTGTCAATATTTCATAATGTTGTTACTAGATATTTGAAATACTTTAAAATATATTTTAACACCTTTTTATTTATTTATTTAGGTTAGCCTTATTTGTTGGCCATTAGCGTACATTAACCCTATCATTTAAGGTTAGGTTAAGTTGAACTAGTTTGTTAGATATAACAACTTATACACCTACATTAGTATCATTATCTTTCCCTGCCCAATTTCTTACATACCGTATATATTTTTACTACCTTAAGTGTATCTTAATATAGCAAATTTGATTTTCCAAACCATTTTTAGTTTTTCTTCAATATACATTACACTTCCAGTTTATATTTTGAATATCTAAATACCAGGTAAGAGACAAACCCTGCATATTTACAGATATTTTAATAATTTAATGATGTAATTTATTTAATTTACATTTGTAGTTATCTTTTTCATGTTAATAAAATATACATTTTGAGTTTCTAAAACTGGAATAAATGCCAGTTAAACACTCTATTATAAAGAATTATCAGTTTTCCACATGGGTAACTTGATAAAGAGATTTAATTATGCAATAAATGGGCGAGAGCTAGAGTCTGTCTACAGTAAAGACTTGGTTAAGAATATTAGTGGGCTAAACTGTAAAATGGTCCAAGCAATATTTACAAAAGAAATAGTGCTTATAAAACAACAGGAAACTTAAAATTATTAAAAAATAACATTGTTTATAAGCACCAGTGTAAATGATGTACCAGTCCCTTGATCATATACACACTCCAGAGTATGTCTGTCAGGGATGGTAGATTTTTTTTTCAAGATTCGCGTACAGGCTTCTCCAAATTCTCGTACCGACCCAAATTCTCGTATATATTATATATATAATATATATATATATATATATATATATTATATATATATATATATATATATATATATATATATATATATATATATATATATATATATATATATATATATATATATATATTAATGATGGCATTCGCATTCGCATCTTCATCCGCGCACCCGCATCCTCATCAAAATTAACATACCGCATCAGCATCCAAATCTGCACTTGACGATCCGTATCCGCACTTCAAAAATTCATACATCCGAACTCTCATTTTTACCGAATTCGCACTTCACCAAAATACAAAAATCTGCATCCACATGCGCATCGGCAAATGAGAAAATATGACATTGCGATCCATCACTAATATATATATATATATATATATATATATATATATATATATATATATATATATATATATATATATATATATATATATATATATTATATATATATATATATTTTTTCTAAATGAATTTTTCTCTTTCTGAGGAATTAGAAGCTATGTCCTGACGGTATTCTCCTTGTTTTAAAATTTTGTTCTGAGCTTGACCTGCTTTGTAAACTATTTCTCTATGTTTCTATTGAACCTTCTCTTCAACGTCGCTCATTCAGTCTGTGCGAAAAAAGGGAACCCTCTCAACCCGCTTAAGGAATGGAAAACCTACATTTCTGTAAAAGATATTATTTATGTTTTTACATTTGCTTTAGTAAAAAAAAACTATATTTATTTTGAAAGTAAAATTCCTAAGCTAGGTTCCATTGAATGCAAACCTAAAAGGTTTCACTTTGAAAGTTAGGACACCCATGCTCCTATCTCTGACGCACGTAGTAAAAATTGAAATGAAGTTGTTTTAAAAAAAAATCGCCACATAGATTGAAATCTTCCAGAAACGAATGTATTAACTAATCTAAAACCTTCTGAATATCTTATTGAATAGACTCTAAGTCTCGAAACTATTTTGGATCTTTGACTCAGACTGTCTACTCTATCATAAATCATATTTTAATTATTTGTTAAAGAGTAGACCTGCTAGGAATTCTATGGGGTTTAAAATTTGACTTACTTTGACATTTAACTGTA
>SEYY01021557.1:15000-20000 GCA_009176605.1 Armadillidium nasatum
AATCTCATTTATTCTTTGCGATCTTCAATTTTTAATTTGTTCTTGAAATTTTCAATTCAATATTGCTGCCAATTTTTTTTTTTTTTTTTTTTTTTTTTTTTTTTTTTTTTTTTTTTTTTTTTGTGAATGAACGACAAACGAGGTCCGTCGCAAAGGGAAGATCGCTTTTCTCTTTCGAGGTCGTGGCAAAGGGAAGATAGTTTTTCTCTTTTACTGAAGATTTATTAATGACTTTAAATTTTGCCCTTAAAAAGTTAATGGAAGTTCTCACTGCTGAATTGATATCACTATTTGGTTTTCATTAAAGAATTTTATAAATAATAATAATAATAATAATAATAATAATAATAATAATAATAATAATAAATTACAATAATAATAATAATAATAATAAAATAAATAATAATAATATTAATATAATAATAATAATAATAATAATAATAATAATAATAATAATAATAATAATAATAATAATAATAATAATAATAAATAATAACAATAATAATAATAATAATAATAATAATAATAATAATAATAATAATAATAATAATAATAATAATAATAATAATAATAATAATAATAATAATAATAATAATAAATAATAATAATAATAAATAATAATAATAATAATAATAATAATAATAATAATAATAATAATAATAAATAATAATAATAATAATAATAATAATAATAATAATAATAATAATAATAATAATAATAATAATAATAATAATAATAATAATAATAATAATAATAATAATAATAATAATAATAATAATAATAATTGTAATAAATGCATCCTCAGAAATTAAAATTTGAACTGAAAAACAGCAGGTTATATAACAAATTGATATGAGGTTTTTCCTTTATTATTAGAACATTCTTAATTATTATAAGCAAACCATTTTTATATACAAAAGAAACGTTCCACTAAAAGAGTATTAAAAGATTTTGAAGATTCCTCAACAAAGCAGAAGTGTCTCATGAAACAAGATCTTTAAATCCGGATTTAATAATCTTTATATTAGCTGCAGCCAGAATTACATCCAAACATCTTTAAATGTTCCCGGTTTCGAATGCCGGAATATTCAAGTGATAGAAAAAAACGTTATTAAATTAATATTAGCATCTTATTTAATAACATATTTTATACACAAATTATTAAGCGCAATTATTTTGATAATTTCTGATCATTAAAGAATTTTTAAAAAGTTTAATTAATTAATAAGCAAAAATTAGTTATTAATTATTATTGAACTTTCGTTGGTTCCAATAATTTTAATGAAGGTTGCCATCCAAAGTATTTTTATTTATTTATTTATTTATTTTATTTATTTTTTTTTTTTGCAGCACATGTTTAATACTATTTCCATTTATTGTTTTCTGATATTGATAAAATTATTTGATTAATTAAATTAATTAATAAATCAAATTAGACAATAATACATTTACATTTCTTTAATTTTATATCCAATCGTTACAAGAATATCATGAAGAGATTAAAATCTAACTGCAGCCAGATGTAAATCCAGATTTATGTGGAACGTTTCCAAACTGACTTAAACTGCAGATTGTGCTAAAACTTTCTTTGCTCAAGTCAGCATTATTATTATTATTATTATTATTATTATTATTATTATTATTATTATTATTATTATTATTATTATTATTATTATTATTATTATTATTATCTATTATTTTTATTATTATTATTATTATTAGGGATGCCCGAAATATATATATATATATATATATATATATATATATATATATATATATATATATATATATATATATATATATATATATATATATATATATATATATATATATATATATATATATATATATATATATATATATATATATATATATATATATATATATATATATATATATATATATATATATATATGAATGGTATATATATATAGAAGCTGAAAATACAAAAAATGTCATTAGTAAATTGAAGATCAAATTGTGACTCGAATTTAAAATTAAAAATAAAATTAAAAAAAAAATAAATAAATAAAAAATAAATTTTGTTTTTAACGAAATGCTTCCAAATTAGATTTTAATGAGTTCGAAGAAAAAAAAAATATTAAAAAAAAAATAAAGAAAAAGACAAAATAAAAAAATAAATAAAAAAAATAAAAAAACTAATTTAGAAAATTTGTAATTTTATTTTGTTTTGGTCACGGGAAAAAAACATCCTTATTTATGATTCCAGATTAAATAACAATAAAGATTAGTGCTATTTAATTGGATGCATACCTATTTTAGTACATGATTTAATATATATATATATATATATATATATATATATATATATATATATATATATATATATATATATATATATATATATATATATATATATATATATATATATATATATATATATATATATATATATATATATATATATATATATATATATATATATATAGCCAAAACGATCTGAACATACTTAAACATTTTTAAGAAAAATTTATTGCCTTCTAGTTTTGGGTGACAACTCCTTTAACCCCTTCTCAAGACTGATAAAGTAATGAACAAAAAAAATAATGAATAAAATAATAAAATAACAGTAAAAAAAATTATAGAATTACTATATAAAACAAAAAAATAAATGTATATAAAATTTAACATATAGATTGAAGTTCTATCACATGTCGAAATTTCACTTCAAAATTATAACACTATTGGAATATAAATTTTCTTTTAATTCTAACAAATAGAGGTCTGGTTCATGCTCAAAATCTAAAATATTTATAACTTCAATCTTGTATTGGGTGATTTAACTGGAGAGAATGAGTGTTCATTAATAGCAGAATTGAAGGGATGATGCAACTGGTTCAAAGTTCTGAAGGAAACACTTCTGTGCTCAGCAATGCGGGTTGAAAGACTTCGAGTAGTCTTTCCAGTATAGGCAGGTATCACAGCTGTCTCGCAACTGTGTTTATATATCACTGATGAGATAAAAAGTGTAGGAAACCTTCTGTTAGACTTGAAAAACTTTTCAAATTTGAAATTATTATTAAAAACTATTTTAAGATTAAGATGGGGGTAATTAATTTTGAATATTTCATCAATTTTTCATTCAGTTTGGTAACTCATTCTTCACCAAAAATGACAACTTGAAGAATAAAAGGTAAATTTGACCGAAAGTGGTGGAATTTTAAAGAGAGCCATTTTCTAAAATGATTTTCAATAAGAGAGCTGGGTAATCCATTTTTTTCAGAAAATGTGATTTAAGGAAGTCCAATTCATTTGATATATTAATATAAGGTGAAGAAATCTTAAATGCTCTATCAAATAATGTCTTCATATTAACTTTGTAAACATGAGAGATGAAAAAAATAATATTTAGTGGTTAATCCTGTAAATGTTGGCTTACTCTAAACACTGGTCTGAAATTTGTTAGCTTGTTTATAAATAAAACATGCCTGCAATTGGAAATCTTCAATTTCCAACTTAAATTTAATATTAGGATGTTTGGAGTTAAAATAATGCAGAAATATCTTAATGTGTTCTTTAGATGTAAACTGTTTTTGTACCTCCTATAGAAAGCTGGTCGAAATTCAGTAGGGAACTTTGAAGCCAGGGAAACACATCTGCCAAACCTTTCTAACACCCAAAAACACACCCAGACACAAAACTTGAATTACATTTGCAAGTTCAAGATAGAGCCATAATCTAAACATAAAATAATACATGATACATCTAACGTAAGCAGCACTGCATCACATACCGGTATAGGCTTAAAATGCTTTCTTTTCCGGAGAATCTTCTTCTGAGGTGCTCCACTAATAACTTACAAAGTAAGCACCTTCACACCACATTATTGAGTGAATAGTCCTTGAATCCTGCAAATATGGTAGGTTTCCAATATCCGACGTGGTCACAACTAAAGACTGGACAAAAATTGAAAGTTAAAAAGTCAAAGTATCTGAGAGATTGGTCGTTTAAATCTGCTTTTAAATCAAAGTTTTTAGGCTTTGAGAATGGCTCAGCGGTAATATGCCGTTTAGGTTGATTCTGAATTGTAAAGAATTGTAAATTGTAGAGATAGAAAATCTTCTTCGTCATTTGATATTGATCTATATTTACCAACATATTAACTGCAGTTACTGAAATCCTAAATTAATTTAAAATGTGAAGAGCAAGGGTTGGAATAGGGTTAAAACCCGGTGAAATTGTCAATGTCGGAACACAATGTCTTAAAGTTGTTCTTGAATTAAAGTTTTAATAATGACTTTGAGGATAGCTCAACTGTAGTACTCAGGGTATGTTCTCTGCTTCAAAAACAAGTAGAGGTTCTACCCTAGAGTCTTTTTTGTCTTCCAACAAATGATCCTTGTTTTCTAACTTATTTAATTGCTGTGATTGCAGTCTCAAAAACCTATATATATATATATATATATATATATATATATATATATATATATATATATATATATATATATATATATATATATATATATATATATATATATATATATAATATATATATATATATATATATATATATAAACAAGTAAGTATCCCAAGCAAAGGGCAACTAATTTACATATCGAAAATAAACGCTGCCAACATTTTTAAATTCCATTTTAACCAATTTCATTCAGCTTCAAAAAAAAAAAAAAAAAAAAAAAAAAAAAAAATCAAACGGTTTCAAAATTACCAGTTTTGTTGCAGACACTCAAATCCGAACACGTGAATGTATGCATAAAAATATATGTACACACAATTCTTTTGATATTTGAAATAAAAGCAATTTTTTTTAAAGCCATTTTTTTTTTTTTATTTTTGCATTTTTTTAAATAATTTTATTTTTGTGGTTCTACTTATATTGTAGTCACAGATTTTTGCTTCATTCAAAAAGTGGTTAACTCAATTATTCGTTTAAATGCAGCTGTGGAATTATATAATATATATATATATATATATATATATATATATATATATATATATATATATATATATATATATATATA
>SEYY01021557.1:37500-42500 GCA_009176605.1 Armadillidium nasatum
AAAATTAGCGAGAGTGATAAGAGAAGGAGAATTTTTATACTAACGATAGGCGATATCTCTTGCCTGAATTTCACGAGAACAAGCACGATCGAACCATGGATTTTGAGGAGAGAAAGATTTAGTTGAAGAAAGAATGAACCTGCACATCCCATCAACAGTTACGGCCCCCACCTTATCGGCAGAGACGAAAGCGTCTTCAGAGACAAAGCAGTCCCTCCAGGGATAGTTAGGGTAGAAGCAACGCAAAGCCCCCTCAGTCAGTCCAATCAAAGTGCCAGAAGATAAGCTTAGGGCAGGGTGGAGCAGTTGGAGAGAAAGTTTGAAAATTAAGACAAATCTGACTGTGATCGGAGTTACCAATAAGTGCGAAGTTAGCGTATTTATAGAGAGAAGGACTAGTGGTGAAACATAAGTAAAGAGTGTTAAGGAATTGGTTGGGATGATCTGGAATGTGTGTTGGTTCATTAATCAGCTGCTCCATATCGTTGAAAATGCTGAATAATTCGGCCTCCTCTCCTCCTGAATCAGTATGAGAGGAACCCAACCATTCAGTTTTGTGTAGATTGAAATCCCCTAAATAAAGGACCTCAGAATTTGGAAGTGAAGATGTAACAGTCTCGTGTGAGGTGCAAAAATTGAAAATAGCGGAGGCATTTTACATTAAGAACCGTAGACCTGATATTAATATAAAATTTAATGAATTATCAATGAAACTTAATTTTATTTGAAGTAATTAATTACAAAATGCATACTTTAAATTTAAATCACACTCATTCATTATTGAAAGAACTTCCTTTGAAGATGTCTCAAGTGCAGAGACGAAAAGCGTCAGGAGAATACAATAAATATACTTTCTACTTCTGCTGTAGATTGTTTTCAAGGATAATTTTAAAGAAGTTAAACTATGTTCAAAGATAACTATTTAGAAATTTGGAAGCCAAATGCAAATCTTTAATTATTTTTATTATTATTATTATTATTATTATTATTATTATTATTATTATTATTATTATTATTATTATTATTATTATTATTATTATTATTATTATTATTAAAATAGTATTGTTATTGTTTTTTATTATTATTACTATTAATTATTATTAAAAAATTTATTAAAAAAGAAACTCAATAATAAATCAATACTCATATTTAATTTACTTTATATATATATATATATATATATATATATATATATATATATATATATATATATATATATATATATATATATATATATATATATATATATATATACATTGTAAATTGAGGCGCTTCTCTTAAGCCTAATTTTTATTATGAATAATAGAGCAAAAAATAAATGCAACATTTATTTACATCTTAAGAAAATTATATAAATAAGTTAAAGTCGACGTTTCGATCACTACTGTGATCATCTTCAGGACACTGAAAATTGAAAGAATGAACACATTTGTAAAAAAAACACATTAGTGTTATTTTTATTGTTGTCATTATTGTTATTTTTGTATGTGTTTTTGTTACATATGTGTTCATTCTTTCAATTTTCAGTGTCCTGATGATGATCACAGTAGTGATCGAAACGTCGACTTTAACTTATTTATATAATTTTCTTAAGATGTAAATAAATGTTGCATTCATTTTTTGCTCTATTATTCATAATATATATATATATATATATAATATATATATATATATATATATATATATATATATATATATATATATATATATATATATATATATATATATATATATATATATATATATATATATATATATATATATATATATATATATATATATATATATATATATATATATATATATATATATATATATATATATATATATATATATATATATATATATATAATGATGTAAAAATACAGGAAAAAGTAAAAGAAATGAACAGGTTGATAAAATCATTAAAAAAAAATTTGAACAAATTCGTTTCAAAGGTTTAAAACTAAACGTATTCCTTTCATGTCATTTTTTTTTACCATCGACATAAAATAATGGTTTTGAAATAATTTTATGTAGATAACAATATATTTACTCTTTATATATATATATATATATATATATATATATATATATATATATATATATATATATATATATATATATATATATATATATATATATATATATATATATATATATATGTATATAAAATATATATATGTAAATTTCTGATATCTTTTGCTGCCCCGTTAAATATGTAGAAAACTCTTGATAGAGTCTTTCACTAAGCTTTGATTTCTGAACTTCCCTCTTTCCGAATCTATCTTTCCCTGTGAATTCTTTTCACTGATTTCTTTTCCGGTTGTTCTATAGCAGCTGTTGTAGACAGCCACTGTCCATCCTTTAAATCTATTAAGAGTGGTGTGCCTCAGGGTTCTGTCTTGTCCTCGACAACACTTTTTATGCTTTTCATTAATGGCTATCTCTCTATTTCTTCATCACCTATCCCCTATGCCTATGAATTCACATTTCATTTCTCCTTTCAGTTTGAAAGACGACACTCCCAACAAAAATTAATTGACGGAAGGAATTTAGCATTAGAGCAACTTACCTCTGATATTATTATTACTATTATTATTATAGTTATTTTACCACTATTTTCATTGTTAAATTACATTATTATTATTATTTTATTATTTTTATTATTAATTTTGCAACTTTTTTTTTTTTTTTTTTTTTTTTTTTTTTTATTATTTTATTATTATTATTATTATTATTATTATTATTATTATTATTATTATTATTATTATTATTATTATTATTATAAATGTTATTATTATTATTATTATTCTATTATTATTATTATTATTTTCATAATCATTTTTATTTTTTTTACAAAAAAATTCATTATTATTATTATTATTATTATTATTATTATTATTATTATTATTATTATTATTATTATTATTATTATTATTATTATTATTATTGCTATTATTATTATTATTATTTTCATAATCATTTTTATTTTTTTTACAACTGCATTCATTATTATTATTATTATTATTATTATTATTATTATTATTATTATTATTATTATTATTATTATTATTATTATTATTATTTTATTATTATTGCTATTAAAGCTATTGATATTATTATTATTATTATTTCTATTAAAACCATTAACATCATTATTTTATTTGTTTTACAATTAGGAAGAAAATTGTCATTATTATTATTATTAATAATAACCTTACAATTGCATTGAACAATGCAATGAACTTCCAAAAAACATAAAAGAATGAGCAACACTTCTCACATTTCGTAAACATGTCAAATTAAATTATAATTATTAATACTAAAAAAGGAACCCATTAACCAGACCCACCAAACCAATTAACAACTTTGCCAAAAATGCTGTAATTATTATTATTATTATTATTATTATTATTATTATTATTATTATTATTATTATTATTATTATTATTATTATTATTATTATTAATTATAATTATTATTGTTATTATTATTATTATTATTATAATTAAGTATAACTATTAGATAGGATAATTTTAGTTATTTTGAGTGCTACTACTATTTTTACGGTTGAGCGATATCTTTATTATTATATTACATTATTATTCCGGTTAATAGTATGATATTGTCATTTTTATTTCCATTCCTGCTGCTGTTACCATGTTAGTTATTATTATTATTATTATTAATAAAAATAATAATAATAATAATTATTATTATTATTATTATTATTATTATTATTATTATTATTATTATTATTATTATTATTATTTCGTATATCTCTTAAATATAATTTTAGCTATTTTGTTCACTGCTATTATTTTATTTATTATTATTTTATTTTTAAAAATGTTTCATTATTATTGCGATTAATATTAATATACTGTTATTTTTATTTCGATTTTTACTGCTATTACTATGTTAGCTATTATTATTATTATTATTATTTTTATCATTATTATTAATATTATTATAATAGTAGTTATCATTATTATTATTGTTATTATTATTACAATTATAATTATTATTATTATTATCATTATTGTTGTTATAATATATTATTATTAACGCTATCATTATTATTATTATTATTATTATTATTATTATTATTATTATTATTATTATTATTATTATTATTATTATTATTATTATTATTATTATTATTATTATTATTATTATTATTATTATTATTATTATTATTATATTATCATTATTATTATTATCATTATTATTATTATTATTATTATTATTATTATTATTATTATTATTTATTATTATTATTATTATTATTATTATTAGTTATTATTTTATTGTTATTATTATCATAATTATTATAATCATAATTACTAACTTTATTATTGATTTTTATTATTGATATTATTGTTGTTATTATCATTGTTATTATTACTATTGTTATTATTATTCTTATTATTCATGTTATTTGCTATCTTCATTATTGTAATAGCTATCATTTTTAGCTTCCAGATATTTTAATGTTATTATTGTTAGTCATTTTTGTATGTACTGTACAAGATTGTAATTTTAAAAATGGATAAAGATTAAAGATTTTTAATTACTATTATCACCAAGAAATTCATAATCACAATAATAATAATAATAATAATAATAATAATAATAATAATAATAATAATAATAATAATAATAATAATAATAATAATATCATAATAATAATAATAATTCCAATTCCAATTCGAACAGTTTATTCAGAAAAAAGTACAAATAAAAGTTTGAGCTATTACATACAATAGGTCCTATACTGTTAAATACAATAATAAATACAATAGGTAACAATAATAATAATAATAATAATTATAATATCAAAGTCCAGTTCTCTGAAAAGGGGCTGCTAGGGGAAAACTCTGCCGTTTCCTTTGAGCCCCAAAGTTTAATACATATAAATTTGATAATTACATGTTAGGATAGGTTACTTCTAGAGTAATGAAATTCTAGATATATTGATCATGCAAGCAACAGTAACAAATTTTTAAATATGAAGT
>SEYY01021557.1:50000-55000 GCA_009176605.1 Armadillidium nasatum
AGTTTTATTAAGTTTCGTGTAACTTATATTTCTACCCATATCTAGACAATGATATAAATCATGAAATTATTATAAAATAATATATATATATATATATATATATATATATATATATATATATATATATATATATATATATATATATATATATATATATATATATATATATATATATATATATATATATATATATATATATTAGTGATGGATCGGATGTCATATTTTCCAATTTGCGGATGCGGATGCGGATGCGGATGTCGAATTTTGGAGAGGTGCGGATGCGGATGCGGATGCGGATGTTGAATTTTTGAAAGTGCGGATGCGGATGCGGATGCGGATGTTGAATTTCCGAAAGTGCGGATGCGGATGCGGATGCGGATGTTGAATTTTCGAAAATGCGGATGCGGATGCGGATGCGGATGCGGATGCGGATGTTAATTTTTTATGAGGATGCGGATGTTAATTTTGATGAGGATGCGGATGCGGATGTTAATTATATATATATATATATATATATATATATATATATATATATATATATTATATATATATATATATATATATATATATATATATATATATATATATATATATATATATATATATATATATATATATATATCACCTTTCCCACTTTCGTGAGGTGGTGCCCGCCACAATTCCCTTACAAACATAACTATTCTTACCTTTCAACGCTTTCACCACCTCCCTCCATCTCTGTCTCCACAAATCTTCTACCCTCGTCTAAACTCAAATTCCTTCCATCAAAATCACTCTCACTCCATCCATCCATCTCCACTTCGGCCTTCCCCTTCCCCTATCTACATCGGATCTACGTACCTTGCCAACCATTCTGTTCTCTTTCATTCTTCACATATGTCCAAACCATTTTAGCACATCCTCCTCCTCTCTATCAATTACACCCTTCTTCCATTTACACATCTCCCTTATTCTTTCATTTCTAATCCTATAAATCCTTCTCAATTTATATATCGCTCTCAAATCTTTCATCTCAAAGACATTGAAACTTTTTCTCTACCGAGCACTTATCGTCTATGTTTCACACACATACAATACAGAAGGTGAACACATACATTCAAACATTCTTATCTTTATTTCTTTCGAAATTTTTCCTTTCTTCCATACTTTTCTTAGGCCCCCCAATACTTTCATTCCTTCTACCACTCTAATCTTTATTCCTTTTTCCGTCCCACCCTTACCTTCCACCCAACATTACTAGATATTTGAATTCATTCACCTCCTCAAGTTTCCATTCTCACACTTCTACAAACCAATTCCTCCCTCCACATTTCCTCATCCCCACCTCCAATCCTCATAACTTTATTCTTCGCTGGATTGAATTTCAATCTCGTGTTTGCACATTTCCCTTCAAACTCTCTCACAAGTAATCTCATCTTTTCTCCAGATTCTGCCACCAACACATGCCGCATCATCTGCAAAAAGTAAAACATTCACTTCACATTCACCCTCCATATTTCTCAACGTAATACTCTTCCCTTCTCTCTCCATTTTTCTAAGTAAACCATTCATCAATAGATTAAATAACATGGAGATATTGCAAACCCCTGTCTCAATCCTCCTATGCTAAACCAATCCGATAGTTCTCTCTTCACCCTCACTCTTGATCTACAATTCGCATATATATATATATCTATCTATCTATATATATATATATATATATATATATATATATATATATATATATATATATATATATATATATATATATATATATATATATATATATATATATATATATATATATATATATATATATAATATATATATATATATATATATATATATATATATATATATATATATATATATATATATATATATATATATATATATATATATATATATATATATATATATATATATATATATATATATATATATATATATATATATATATATATATATATATATATATATATATATATATATATTAGTGATGGATCGGATGTCATATTTTCTAATTTGCGGATGCGGATGCGGATGCGGATGTCGAATTTTGGAGAGGTGCGGATGCGGATGCGGATGCGGATGTTGAATTTTTGAAAGTGCGGATGCGGATGCGGATGCGGATGTTGAATTTCCAAAAGTGCGGATGCGGATGCGGATGCGGATGTTAAATTTTCGAAAATGCGGATGCGGATGTTGATTTTTGTGCGGATGTTCCGCATCGCGCATGCATGCGGATGCGGATGCGGATGCTATACTATATATATATATATATATATATATATATATATATATATATATATATATATATATATATATATATATATATATATATATATATATATATTATATATATATATATATATATATATATATATATATATATATATATATATATATATATATATATATATATATATATATATATATATATATATATATATATATATATAATATATCAAATAACAAAGCAAAAATATTGTAAAAAGACCATCAGGATTAAAGGTTTCATTTCAAAATAAATTTTTTTTCTGAATGAGAAATTTCCTTTAAGTTCCGTCTACGCCACCATACACTGTATAAGGAACCCAAGATTTGGAGTGCTGTAGAAATAATTAAATTTATAAGTGCGATACCTGTGAAGCTACGTACATTGGGAAGACGATCGATGTCTTCTTATAATGATCGCTGAACAATAAGGTATTTCTTGTAGAAGATTAGATCAATTACAATTATCATTCTCTCTATAGCAATCGTTGTATTTACAGGATAAAAATTTGTAATTTTGGATCATTCAGAGGAATCCGATCTCCAAATTTTGGAGTCTTTATATATATATGGCAGTGTAGACCGAATAATGAACGAAATTTCTCATTCAGAAAACATTAATTTTTTACCCCTTTATCCTCATTTTCGTTGTGAAGAGAGATCGGGCGAATGTGCTCCGAAACGTTACGTTCGATTTTTATTCTTTAACTGTTATAACTTTATTCTCACTGTTGACCATTTTTTTCTGTTTTACCTTTTACAATTTCATTAAAGTGGTTTTTAAAAAAGGAATATATATATATATATATATATATATATATATATATATATATATATATATATATATATATATATATATATATATATATATATATATATATATATATATATATATATATATATATATATATATATATATATATATATATATATATATATATATATATATATATATATATATATATATATATATATATATATATATATATATATATATATATATATATATATATATATATATATATATATATATATATATATATATATATATATATATATATATAATATATATATATAGCTAATTTTGTCATTTATATATAGTATTTTATGATGTATAATTCACTCCCTTATGAGCCTTGAAAATGGGTAGAAGTGTAAGTCACCTGAAACTAATCGGCTTAATAAAACTTGGAAAATGTTTAAATTTATATATATATATATATATATATATATATATATATATATATATATATATATATATATATATATATATATATATATATATATATATATATATATATATATATATATATATATATATATATATATATATATATATATATATATATATATATATATATATATATATATATATATAAGTAGTATAAGGGGCACTTTCTCAGGGTACCAGCTTTTGTCGAGAAGTAGCTAGATCTGGCAACCTAAGCCTAACGGGATTTAGATTTGCAATGCAAATCACTCCGCTGAAATTGACCTCACGCTCTTTCCTGATAACATTTTGGGGAGTTCAACCTATTGAGATTGGCCTCAAATCGGGGGAAGGGGCCGCCGGAGAGCCCCGTGAGCCCCCCAAAAATTAGGTTTGCAAAATCGCTTCGTTCAATTCACTCTCTTTCCTGACCATTTTTTTTGCTGTTCAATCCGGCAGAAATTGGTTCGAATATTGGGTTCCGGGGTCCGCCTGGGTCCATGAACTGCCAAAGTAAAGGTTAGGAAGGTCCCTAACATTGCGGCATTACACGCAAATGCAGAAAAGGCAGTTATTCTTAGGTTGCCAGATTTAGCTACTTCTCGACAGAACCTGGCACCCAGGGAAAGTGCCCATTTATATATATATATATATATATATATATATATATATATATATATATATATATATATATATATATATATATATATATATATATATATATATATATATATATATATATATATATATTGCGTGTGTGAGTGTGTGTAAACATGTAATATAAGTTTTCTAGAGATTAAGAACACTGAAGAATTTGCCTTCTTTTATCAAGAAAAAGATTGAGAGTAAATTTTTATAAATAAATTAAAAGGGAAGAAGTTTCAAAAGAAGTTCAATTTAATTTCAACAATTTTTTGAACAGATAACAACTTAGAATATCTTTTTATCTTTTCAACATTCATTTCTATTTTTGCCTCTAATTCTTTCTGTCTTTCTTCCTTTTTATGCTTTTTGTCTCTCTCTCTCTCTCTCTCTCTCTCTCTCTCTCTCTCTCTCTCTCTCTCTCTCTCTCTCTCTCTCTCTCTCTCTCTCTCTCTATCAATTTTTCCCTCATTCACTCGGTCTTTAATTTTCAATCTCATTCTCTTTTCAATTACCTTTCATGTTCTTTTCTTTCTATCTCTATCTAGTCTTCTGAAATGAATAGATATATCTCACATTGTTTTCTACTTCTCTCTGTTCTTCTCAAATTGTTCTTTTCTCTATAATTTTGATGTGTACTTTAATCTCAATCTTTTCCTACCTCAATTTTACTCTTTTCTCTTTTTTATTTTATATAAAATTTACAGTACATTTTTTTTAACATTATTTCTTATATTATTATGGTATTAACCGAAGCTTACTTATGTTTATAATTTTTTTGCCTCTGACTCTTATTCAAGTTATATATATATATATATATATATATATATATATATATATATATATATATATATATATATATATATATATATATATATATATATATATATAT
>SEYY01021557.1:57500-62500 GCA_009176605.1 Armadillidium nasatum
GGAGAAGGTGTTGGGAGGCTTGAGGGATATTTGGAAGAGAGGAAGGTTGACAAGAGAAGTGAAAAAGAAAATGTTTGAGGGATGCTGTGTTCCGGTTGTTATGTATGGGAGCGAGGTGTGGCGGTTAAATGCGAGAAAAAGAAAAAAGGTTGAGGTTTTCGAAATGAAAGGTCTGAGAGCTGTATGTGGTGTAAGTAGAAGGGATAGAGTTAGGAATGCAAGAATAAAGGAACAATGTGCTTGGGGAAGGGGTATGGTTGAGAGAGCTGAGCAGAACATGTTGAGGTGGTTTGGGCATGTTTGTAGGATGAATGATGAGAGAATAGCTAAAAAGGTGTTTATATCGGAAGTTGAAGGTGTAAGAAGTAGGGGGAGACCTAGGGGAGGTTGGGTAAGTGGAGTCAAGGAGTTATTGAGGGATAGGGGGTTAGGATGGGAGGAGGGTTTACGGTTGACGGAGGACGGAGGACAGAAATGAATGGAAAAGATTGGTGAGGGGATGAATGCTGTTAAGTTATGACTTGTGGTAGTCAACACCCCACGTTTGTGGGAAAAGTTGAGAGTATAATATATATATATATATATATATATATATATATATATATATATATATATATATATATATATATATATATATATATATATATATATATGATTTTTAAACTTCCCACTTTCGGTACCTATCCTTCTCTCTGATTTCCTTTCCGGTCTTTTATTGCAGCTGTTGAAGAAGTTCACCGTTCATCTTTTAAAAAAATTAATAGCGGTTTTCCTCAAGGTTCTATCCTATCCCTTATAAATTTTCAACTTTTCATTAATGACCTCTCTATTACTTCATCTTCTATTCACTCTCATGTGATAACTTCACCTTTCATTGCTCCTTCCAGTTTGAAAAACTCCCCTCGTAACAGCAGATAATAGATAGGGTAACCTTGGAGCAATTGACCTCTGATCTTTAACGTATTTCAAATTGGCCTAGAGAAAATATGGTTGTTTTCAATGCCTCAAAGACTCAAATAAATCTCTTTACTCGA
Source organism: Armadillidium nasatum (assembly GCA_009176605.1). Classification (NCBI taxonomy): domain Eukaryota; kingdom Metazoa; phylum Arthropoda; class Malacostraca; order Isopoda; family Armadillidiidae; genus Armadillidium; species Armadillidium nasatum. The sequence goes on from SEYY01021557.1 coordinate 58,535, forward strand.
CACAACATTCCACACAACTCAAACCTTCATATGTTCTTAATATTCTCTGTTTCTTTTTCCCGTGATCTTTCTTGGAAAGAATAGATAACTTCTCTTTCTAAATAAGCTTCTAAAAGGTTGGGTGTTCTGAGACTCCTTCGTAATTTCTTCAAGCTAACACAGTTTCTTACTCTCTATAAGGGCGTTTTCCGCCCCTGTATGGAGTACACCTCACACATCTTGGATGGTTCTACTAATACATCTCTTGAGGAGATGGAGTCTATTGCTCTTCGTCTCATAAACTCTCCTGCTCTCACTACTTCTCTCCAATCTCTTTCTTCCCGTCAAATTGTTGCGTCACTCTCTCTATGCTATCGCTATTACAATGGACACTGCTCTTCTGAACTCTGCAAACGCATACCTCCTCCATTGAGAAGAGCTCGTGTGACACTTCTCTCTACAAAGTCTCATCATCTCTCTATCCAACTGTATGACCCCATACTTAACCGATATGCTCAATCTTACTTATACTCAACTGGTAAAGTCTAGAACACACTCTTTTTTTCTGTTTTCCCCAACTTCCTTTGACTTGCCCACTTTCAAACAAACGCCTTGCATCGGGATATGTCGGCCTTTAACGACTAAGATCCGATGTTTACCAACTCTGGTCGAAATTAGTAGGCCAGCTGGGATATATATATATATATATATATATATATATATATATATATATATATATATATATATATATATATATATATATATATATATATATATATATATATATATTATCTATATCTATATCTATATCCTCTCCCAGGAAGGGTTTTCACCCTGTCAGTGGAACCAGCATCTTTCCCCATCTGCTTGAAGAAGTTCTCCCAGAGCCCTCCAAAAGATCAAGTTCTTCGGCTCGCCGGTCCCCATGCCGGTCCATGAGTCCTATCCAGACTCTTCAGGTAGGGTTTTCACCCTTTCAGTAGGACCAGCATCGTTCTCAAACCAACCTCCAAACACTCTCTCCCAGGGGTCTTCAAAAGATTGCGCTTCTCCGAGCAATGGTTCCCAATGCTGGTTCTGGAGTAGTTACAAGCCGTTGACAGAGAAATCACAAGGCCGGATGGCTAGTCCTGTCGTCCTTGCATTTAGTTCTCTTCACATGATCCGATCCTGTCGTCAATTTTCAAACTTTTGTTTTTAAATTTCAAATTCTTAATGTTAAAGTTTAATTTTTCATTAAAAGCCGAAAGTCTATTATATTGAAAGGTTTGTTGCTCCTCTAAAAATTTTGATATATAATAATTTTATCGAAACTTATTTAATTTATTTTTTTTAATGCAAAAATATTTTCAAAAATTCTAATTTTAAAATAAATTTTGGCTATTAGTTTTTCCAATTTTGTTCAATACTATCTGAATGCATAAACCTTCTCTCTTTTTTTTCTCCTCAATCTTCTTTCTGATTCTTCTCGCTTTTCTTTTCCCATCTATCTTTGGCATATATATATATATATATATATATATATATATATATATAATATATATATATATATATATATATATATATATATATATAATATATATATATATATATATATATCACAAAGATATAATGTACAATGTTGACAAGTTTACAATTTTAAGTTTGGAAGCTTGAAATCGAAAGTAAATATTGACAGAACGAAAAAAGAAGTTAATATAATTCTTCTTTGCAAAACGAAAATGTTTAACTTCCTTTTCAATAAAATAATTATATATATATATATATATATATATATATATATATATATATATATATATATATATATATATATATATATATATATATATATATATATATATATATATATATATATATATATATATATATATATATATATATATATATATATATATATATATATATATATATATATATATATATATATATATATATATATATATATATATATATATATATATATATATATATATATATATATATATATATATATATATATATATCAGGGTGATTGACTCACGTGCTTGAGGGCGCCGGTTCGATCCCACTTGGGGATCCTAGGTATATACTACCTAGAAAAGTTCCTGTCCTCGAATAGGGCAATGCCCGTGAGATGTGAACTTTAAAATAAATAAATAAATAAATAAATAAATAAATAAATCAGTTTTTTTTTACCTGATTCTTTTCAAAAAAGAATATCATGATTCTTTTGATTTTATTGATTTTTGTACCTAATTTTTTTTTTTTTTTTTTAAATAAAGTAACTGTCTTTATATTTCTAAGTTAAGAATATCATAACAGACTTTAAAAATGAAAATGAATAAAAATTAATATAAATTTAAGCATGTTATCGAGTTGGGTGAAAAAATTAATCAATGTCTAACAATATTTTTGTATATTGAAGTCTGCAACGCGGTTTTACTTTTGAATTCTCTCTTTAGATATTTTATGTAAAAAGCGGGTGAGTTGTATAAAATTTTTTAACTTTAAAATTTCAATGGAAATATTTTTCTAAATTTAATTATTATGTATTTATATATTTAGTTAGCAAGCTGCACGAGTAAGAGCGTGATTCAGCAATCTTTATTAATTACAATTTTCATTTAATTAAAAAAAATAAATAAATAAATAGAAAGCTATCTAGTATCTATAAATATAAACTTATTCAAAAAATTTTAATGTAGTTAATTTGTTTCATTGAATTATTTAATTAAAAAAAAAGTAACAGAAGAGAATACAAAGTTTTAGTATTGAATTGATCCAACATTAAGCAATCTACCACAAAATCTTTTTTTTATTGTTTTCCATGGTTTTTTTTTTTTTTTTTTTTTTTTTTTTTTTTTTTTTTTTTTTTTTTTTTTTTTTAGTATTGATTTAATCGCACCAATTCACTTCCATTTAATATTTTATTCAAAGCTCTAACTATATATATTTACTTATTTTCTAATTATAGAAATTAATGCTTTATTTTTCTTCAATGTTTAAGTGCTCGGAGTTTCAACGCTAAATATAAGTATCTTTTTTTTTAATTTTTATAATTATCTTAATAATATAATAATAAAAATTAAATAACAGCACAGAACAATAAAATATTCTTAAAAATAATTGTATAATATAGTTTAATTTAAATACAGTGATTTTTGGTTCTATTAGTCACATTTTTCGTAATATATATATATATATATATATATATATATATATATATATATATATATATATATATATATATATATATATATATATATATATATATATATATATATATATATATATATATATATATATATATATATATATATATATATATATATATATATATATATATATATATATATATATATATATATATATATATATATATATATATATATATATATATATATATTATATATAATATATATATTTAAAATTTAAATTTATGATAAAAACCTACTTAATTAAGCTAATTAACTAACTATATTTACTTATTTACTATATTTACCTATTAATTATTACTTAAGGCGAATAAGCTTAAATAATAGAAAAGACTTGAAAACGACTTAACTCTTTTTAATATATATATATATATATATATATATATATATATATATATATATATATATATATATATATATATATATATATATATATATATATATATATATATATATATATATATATATATATATATATATATATATATATATATATATATATATATATATATATATATATATATATATATATATATATATATATATATATATATATATATATATATATATATATATATTAAGGGATGGAGTGAAGTATCGGTATCGGTATCGGTATCGGCAAGTATCGGCATATTTTCCGATACTGTATCGGTATCGGTATCGGTATCGACCTTTTCAGTATCGGTATCGGTATCGGCAAAATTTTTGGATAAGAGTAAAGTATCGGTATCGGTATCGGTATCGGTAGTAGTATCGGCAAGTATCGGCATATTTTTAGGTATCGGGTATCGGG
>SEYY01021557.1:67500-77500 GCA_009176605.1 Armadillidium nasatum
TATTGAGATAACATTATCTTCGAAATCGAAATCTTATGACACTTTTATTCAAATGCACACATATTTACACACACACACACACACACACACACACACACATATATATATATATATATATATATATATATATATATATATATATATATATATATATATATATATATATATATATATATATATATATATATATATATATATATATATATATATATATATATATATATATATATATATATATATATATATATATATATATATATATATATATATATATATATATATATATATATATATATATATATATATATATATATAGCTCTCAAAGGCTGACAGGAAGAGCAATGTCCTAGATTAGCGGTTCCCAACCCTTTTTTCCTTCCGTAACCCTTTCATAATATTTTTTATTTACGAGTACCTAGTACACTATATACAAATAATATATATATATATATATATATATATATATATATATATATATATATATATATATATAATATATATATATATATATATATATATATATATATATATATATATATATATATATATATATATATATATATATATATATATATATATATATATATATATATATATATATATATATATATATATATATATATATATATATATATTATATATATATAGAACGATAATTTAATTTCGTAATTTGATATTCTATAATCTATATTCTATTAATTTTTTCCTTTTACATTCTTTTTTAATTAAGCCATATATTTTTTTGTGTACCTCCAATCGATAGCAGGCGTACCCCCAGCGGTACGCGTACCCCAGGTTGGGAACCGCTGTCCTAGATAACGGGAAGACCATTATCGAGAATCGTTGGGCTGGAGAATGTGAGTTTTCTCTCCAAAATTTTGCTAACTCCGCTTTTTCAGCTATAAATGAGTATATTAGTAACGTGCTTTGTTACTAATGGAATAAATACTAACATTTTCCTGTGTACTTAGTCTATGGTACTAGGCATCTGCGACAGGCCTAGCAAGTAGACAGTGTGTGCTGTAGAGCCGAGAAAATTCGGAAAACTTTCTCCAAGAATCCCATTGTCAGATCATAAGACCCGAAATGTGTGTACGCTATATATATATATATATATATATATATATATATATATATATATATATATATATATATATATATATATATATATATATATATATATATATATATATATATATATATATATATATATATATATATATATATATATATATATATATATATATATATATATATATATATATATATATATATATATATATATATATATATATATATATATATATATATATATATATATATATATATATATATATATATATATATATATATATATATATATATATATATATATATATATATATATATATATATATATATATATATATATATATATATATATATATATATATATATATATATATATATATATATATATATATATATATATATATATATATATATATATATATATATATATATATATATATATATATATATATATATATATATATTTTATATTTTAATATAATATGATTCTATATATATATTATATATATATATATATTTATATATATGACTACGAAATATGGTGAAGAAATTTTTCGTAGCGTTAAAAGCCTTACGGATGCATCAATCATATTAAATAAATGGCTTGGCCGTTTTTCTATCTACTTGTAACGAACATTCAGAAAATAAGTGAACAATAAAGTTGAATAATGTGTGAAGGAAAAATAGAATTGTTATTATTATTTTTTTCGAGGGGGTGAGTATTTGAGATTTTTCCTTTTCAAAATCATTTAAAACATAAAGTACTTGTCATAATTGAAATATGTTTTCGTATTGTAGATAATTTTGAGATTAATTTGGTTAAGATAAGATACTTTGTCTCATATGGTGCTTTAAGTAAAAACATTACAGGGAAAAGAGTGAAAGAATAAAACAAGAGGGAGTGAGAGTAAAATAAAAGAACATAATAAAATAATATTTAATATAATAATAAATTTGTTTAAGGATAAGAAATTTTAGTTAATATGATAACGTAGAGCAAGTATTTTGAAGAGAAATAAAGAGAGAGAGAGAGAGAGAGAGAGAGAGAGAGAGAGAGAGAGAGAGAGAGAGAGAGAGAGAGAGAAGAGAGAGAAGAGAAAAAAAAAAAAAAAAAAAAAAAAAAAAAAAAAAAAAAAAAAAAAAAAAAAAAAAAAAAAAAAAAAAAAAAAAAAAATAATAATAAATAATATTTAATATAATAATAAATTTGTTTAAGGATAAGAAATTTTAGTTAATATGATAACGTAGAGCAAGTATTTTGAAGAGAAATAAAGAGAGAGAGAGAGAGAGAGAGAGAGAGAGAGAGAGAGAGAGAGAGAGAGAGAGAGAGAGAGAGAGAGAGAGAGAGAGAGAGAAGCTTTAAGTAAAAACATTACAGGAAAAAGTGTGAAAGAATCAAAACAAGAGGGAGTGAGAGTGAAAAAAAAATAATAAAAATAATATTAATATAATAAATAAAAAAAAAAAAAAAAAAAAAAAAAAAAAAAAAAAAAAAAAAAAAAAAAAAAAAAAAAAAAAAAAAAGAAATAAAGAGAGAGAGAGAGAGAGAGAGAGAGAGAGAGAGAGAGAGAGAGAGAGAGAGAGAGAGAGAGAGAGAGAGAGAGAGAGAGAGAGAGAGAGAGACAGACAGACAGACAGACAGACAAAGAGAGACAAAGTAGAAGTAACAGAGAGAAAGGAAAAAAATACAACTCTTTCCTAAACAAAAACCGAAGGAAACTAATATATTTTGTTAAATGGTAATTTCCAATTTGCAAAAAGAGTTTTAAAAATGTCGGAGCTTTAATAAAACGAAACAATTTTTCCATAGAACTTCGAATTGCTATTCATTAATTTTTCGCCTAAAATTAGACATACGTCTTTAGAATATAAAAACGAAAAGTGAACCTTTACTCCGATTAAAGATCTATTTCAAATGTGACTAATCCAATTTCACACTGTTTGAGCATCATTACAAGGAGCCAATGAAAATGCAACAAACACTCTTTGTTGCCATAGCAACTATAAATAGAGTTAAAATAGAGTTTTAAAAAAAAATTTATGGAATATTTTCAAGGGAATAATAATATTCAGCGTAATATTCGAAATAGTTTGGCTATTATTGCTTCACTATTTGGGTCAATATCAAGCCTTAAAATGATTCGCAATTTAAATTTCTGGACACTGAATTGCAATGGAAAAAATGGAAATCTTTTTAAATAATTTTTGAAATTTTTATTCCATGTTTAACACAAGAATATGCAATTTTTATTTTTGGAAAGTAGAATATATATATATATATATATATATATATATATATATATATATATATATATATATATATATATATATATATATATATATATATATATATCAAATACATTTATTGGGAAATGTTGGAATTTAATGGTCATGCTACTGTTATTTTCCCATCTCTCATGAAAATTGGTAAGCCACTAGCTTTATTCCACCAGAGGATATATATATATATATATATATATATTATATATATATATATATATATATATATATATATATATATATATATATATATATATATATATATATATATATATATAGTTCGCCACCACTCACAAGCAGAGCCCTTTTCAAGGAGGGGAATATACAAAAGGAAGAAAACCCATCCAGACTCGGACCTAACGCATATTTCTCAGGTGGGAAGAGACGGAAACCTTGAAGAGAGGAAGATTTAATATATAAGGAAAAATAGAAGATGGTAGAGAGTTCCACAGAACAGAGGTGGCTGGAAAGAAGGAGGCACCACAACAGGCAAGCCTGAGGTTTCCAGCATCCACACAAAATTCGTGTGAAATGAAGGCACGTCATGTGCAACGACGATGAGGCAATGATGGAGGAATGCAAGAAGTCAATTCCCTCGAGCACCAGTCATTGTAGTAACTACTATACCTATAAAAAAGAGATTGGGCGCCAAAGTCACGTCGCAGAGATAGAGGGTCAAGTAAGTTTGAGAGTAGGGGACAGTTTATAAATCTTTTAGCTTTAGACTCAACCCTATCCAGAAGAGTGGAGGAGCCTGAATGCAGCCCCAAATGTGAGAACAGTACTTAATAAATGCTCAGAAGAAAAAATTATCGCAACCTGAATAGTATTTCCAGCTTCTTAGAGGCCGCCTTAGCAACCATTGTTATATGTGGACTCCGAGAAAATTTATTGTTCATGTTTAGACTAAGAATGTTAATGTTATTTACAGGTGAGCCATCGAAGAAGATAGAAAAGTTGGGAGCTGTTTTTGAGAGGGAGATATAAAGAGTTGAATTTCATAAGGTTGCAATTACCCAACCGGGAAATCTCGTACAAATCGGCAAGAATTATATTGGGAAGTTGAAGACGAGGAGCAACTCTAGAAGGAAAAGAGGGAGCAGATTTGAAATGAGTAGAAGAATCAGCATAAGAGTGAACAAAGTTAGAAGTGCAGTTAAGAAGATCACTAATGAAAAGAAAGAATAGAGTTGGAGATAAAACAAAACTCTGAGGAACATCACATTTGACAGAAAAAGAGGAAGAGGTCTCTCCATCTACAAGGGCCGAAATTGAATGATCTGAGAGAAAACTAGATAAGAGTAAGAAAATGAAGGAGGAAACCAAAAGGAAGGAACTTTGAGAGAAGCGATACGTTCCGTACCCGTCAAAAGCATTAGATATATCAAGAGCCACTTCACAAGACTCCCCGAAATCCGTAATGACAGAAGACCAAACGTCAGTAAAATAGGAAAGTATGTCACCAGTTGACCTAGAGCGTCGGAAGCCATACTAATCATCTGAGAGAAGAGAATGAGACTCCAAATGATCCAGGAAATGAGAGTTGAGGAGAGTTTCAAAAATTTTAGACAAAATACAAGTGAGAGCTATAGGTCGATAGTTGGAAGGGTCAGAGCAGCTACCTATTTTACGGAATCGTTTGAACAAACGCGCGCTTCCAGCATTGAAGAAAAGTATTGGTATTAAGGCACAGAGAGTAGAGCTGAACGAGGCGAGGACAGGCGTTAACTCGGAAGCACACTCCCTCAGAATATAGGATACCTGAGAAGAGAAAGAGTAGGAGGAGGGAAGCCAGAATGAGCAGAGTGGAATTAGATGAAAAAAAGAGGCCGAAGAGACTATCCTTTTCAAAGGGAGTATTAGCTACAGAACCATCAGAGCGAATAAGAGAAGGAAAGGCAGATTTACAGAAGTTATTTGAGATATTTTTGGCAAGAAGCCAGAAATTTTTATCAGCTAAGAACAATGGAGGTCAGCGTACTTCGTTTTAGTCAAAATACGCTTAGTCCGTCCAAGAATATCCCTGCAACGATTCCGAGCTGAATGAAAATTAGCGAGATTGATAGAAGAGAGTTTTTTCATTCACGATAAGCATATATATATATATATATATATATATATATATATATATATATATATATATATATATATATATATATATATATATATATATATATATATATATATATATATATATATATATAAGCTAAAAGCTGCAATCGAAAAGGAGATATGTAAGGAAATGTTTTAATACTTGCAAAGAGAAAAAGTTTATATACAGAATTAATGTTTCCTTCCCTATGATGAAAAAATCAAACAAAATAAGATACGATTCAAATAACAAAATTTAAAAAAAAAAAAAAAAAACTTTTACTTCTTTTTTTAAAGGGAAAAAATTTCATTTTTTATTTCCTCTAAGTCAAAACTTTTAATTCATAAATATTAAAAGGGGAAAAAACTTTGGAAAAGGGGAAAAAGAATGTCTTTTTTTTTTTTTTTTTTTTTGTGTTCCAGTTTCTTTCTCCTTTATTTTAGTAATACAAAACCTTCAAATAATTTTTCTTTTATTATAATCTTAATTAGTTTAAGTTTCTAATGTACGAAGTTTGCTCTTTTAAAAAAGATGCAATATTCATTTTAAAAAAAAATAATATTGGCAAAGGTTAAAAAAAAAAAAAAAAAAAAAATAGTTTTTAAACTTCGATGGTTTTTTATGGGTTTTTAATTTTAAATGAAAGTTTGTTGCTTATTTTTTTTTAAATAGTTATACATTTATTTTCTTAGTATTTATTTATTTATCTATTTATTTGGTTAATTATTTTTTTTATGTATTTATTTATTTATTAATTTTTATTATTTTTATATTATAAATTATTTTTTTACTGGCAAGGATCTTTTAGGGAAGTGTAATTAAAAATAAAAAACATACCTAATCCTAACACTAACGTAAATCCCTCAAGTGAGAGCAGATCAAGGCTTTAAAGAGAGGAAGATTAAATACAGCAGGAAAATAGAAGATGGTAAGGAGTTCCACAGAACAGAGTTGGCTGGAAAGAAGGAAGCTCCAAAAAGAGCAAGCTACAGTTTGCGATATTCACACAATGTTCATTGGGCAAGTAAATTATCACTTGTGGAGCTAAGTCTGCGCATTAGAAGTAGAATGTGAGAGGTCAATTCCCTTGAACACCGAAACTATAGTAAAAAGAAAGGGAAATAAGGGAGGTTGGAAGTATGGGAATATTTATCAGTTTTTAGCCTTAAACTCAACTCTGTTCTAAAGAAGAGAGGAACTTGAGTCCCCCACCCCTAACTACCAAATGTGAGACAGTACTCCTTACAAGAGTGGAAAAGACCCTTATATAATTGGAGTAACTGCTCATAAAAAAATTTTTCTCAACTTGAACAGAACCATCAGCTTCCTTGAGGTCATCTTATCTACCGTTGTAACTTAAAGTTTCCAAGAATAATTTAGACTTCGAAGAAGACAGGAAAGCTGTGAAGGTGTTTTGAAGATGGAGAATGCGAAAAGTTTTTAGAGAGTTGATTTCAAAAGGTTGCAGTGACCATACCGGGAGATCCATCCAGATTAGAAAGAATAAAATCAGAAAGTTAAAGACGAGAAGCTACTCTAAAAGCCAAAGAAAAAAGAGCAGATTCGAAATGAATAAGTAGAATGAAGAGTTACGTAGCATGCATAAGAATGAGCAGAGTTAGAAGTGCAGTTTAGAAGGTCGATCATGGAAAATAGGAATAGAGTAGGGGATAAAACTGAACCCTGTGAGACATCACAATTAATAGAGATATCGAACCATCATCAAGTGCTGATATGGAGCAATTTGTAAGGAAACCAGAAATGTGTAAGCAAAAATGTTTAGGAAACCCAAAGGAAGGGGTTTAGAGAGCAGCGACGCATGGCATGCCCATTCAAAAGCCTTGGGTATGTCAAGCGCCACAACACAAGACTCGCCATATTACTTAATGACAATAGACCATAGATAAGTAAAGATAAGGAAAGAATGTCACTGGTATACCTAGAGCCTTGAAACCTATACTTGTGATATGAAAGAAGGGAAATAAGATTACAAATAATAAATAAGATTACAAGGAAATAAGAGTTAATAGTTTCTAAGATTTAAATAGGATATAAGTGAAAGCTTTAGTGCTGGGTCGACTGAACATATGGACACTTTCCAACTCTGAAAAAAGTATTAGTATTAAGGGATAGAGAGTCAAGCTGAACAAGAACATGCTCCAGCTCGGATACACATTCCCTTAAATCATATAGAGGAATGATATACGGGTCACTAACCTTTCTAACGTTCATAGATTCTAGGATCACATGATATCATACAGAGAGAATCAGAATTTATTCCATGGTGGAGAAAGTTGGTTGGCCATGTGAATTTGAGAAAATCTGTTTCTTTGAATGTAGAACAGATTTTTCTGGTTAAGAAATTTAGCAGAAATGTTGGAACGAAATTTCCACTAATAATTTCGTCATACTTTTAAGTAGAAATTTATTTTCTAAATATCATTTAAAACGAATAAAATAACTTCACATTTTCAAATTGAATTCTTGCCACACTTTAAGACTAAAGGAATTTTTTTCATCCGGTTAAGGAAAAAAAACATATTGTCTGACTGTCATCTTCAGACTTACTCCTCACCATGCAGATTATGAAATAAAATCATAAATTGAAGAAATTTGTCTTAAATATTTACATAAATTTCACGTATTAAAGTACGAAATTTCATTCATTCAACAAAATTTTGACAATTATTGTTCGTTACAATTTCTTTATAAGACGACATTTTGATTCTTTGTGTAAGAAATCACAGGTAAAGAAAGACATGAGACTGTAAGAAACAAATAGGCCGGAAAGATTAGACTACTTGGCAAGGAGTGCTTGCTTCAGATCCATTAGAGCGAATAAGAATAGGGAAAGATTATTTGCAGGAATTCTTGGAGATAATATGGGCAAGTGGCCAGAAATTTTTATCATTAGAAGAACTAGGAAGGCTTAGACCACTTCTTTTTAGTGAATTACTCTTGAAATGTCAAATAATATCCCTGCAGCTATTCCGAGGAGACTAAAAATTAGTAAGAGTGATAGGGCAAATAAGTTCTTCCACGACCTATACACACTGAATCTCTTCTGAATAGCAAGAAAGCAGGCGCCAACGAACGATGAATTGTTGGTGAAAAAATGAAAGTAGTGTAAAAGAGGGAATGAACCTGCACATTCCATCAGCGATCGCTACTCCCACTTTATCAACCAATTCCGGAATATGATATGTGTCAAAGCAAGATTTCTTCGAAGAATAGTTAGCGTTGAAGGGAAGCAAGCCCTTTAATTAGAAAATAAAGCGGTAGAAAGTACTCTTAATGCAGCGTTGAATTGTTGGAAAGAAAGTGTTATAAATTAGAGGAATAAGGCTTTGGTCAGAGTTACAGAAATAGAATAATACAAAGGATGTTAAAAAATTGGTAGGAACTATCTGGAACGATTTACCTTATATATATATATATATATATATATATATATATATATATATATATATATATATATATATATATATATATATATATATATATATATATATATATGGTATAAATTTATACATTCATTTATATAGATCTTTGATTTATTAATGTTTCTTTTATCGAAATCCTACAATTTTAAGAAATTTTTTAAAATCTTTTTTTCTATAAATTTATCCATTACTTATATGAAATTACTATATATATATATATATATATATATATATATATATATATATATATATATATATATATATATATATATATATATATATATATATATATATATATATATATATATATATATATATATATATAAAAGCTTACATTGATTCAACAATAATATTTCAGAGAGAGATTAATAGACATTACTATTTATCACTTTTTAAAATTTGCAAACGTTTTGTAAATGAAATATTATACTTGCAATGATATTTGTAGTAGAAATAAATCATTCTTTTCATTTTAACTTTATTTTTTTTCAATTTTTATTTTTTATTTTTATTATTATTATTTTTTTTTTTCAAACAGAATTCAAAATAGAAGTTTATAGTATAATAGTAATAATAATTATAATAATAATAATAATTGCAAATATAATATTAAAGTTTAATTTTATTAGGATAATAATAAACACTAGTAATTATTAAAAAAAGCTGTTATTATCATTAATAATGTTATATGTTATAAAAAAATTATTATGACAATATTAGTTATGATAGTCACAAAAATAATAATAAGAATATAAATAATAATGATAATAATGAAAATAATAATAATAAAACAAAATAATAATAATAATAATAATCATAATAATAATAATAATAATAATAATAATAATAATAATAATAATAATAATAATAATAATAATAATAATGATAATAATAATAAATAATAAAAAATAATAATAATAATGGAAATAATATATAATAATAATAATAATAATAATAATAATAATAATAATAATAATAAGAATAGAAATTATTATTAGAAAAATGTGATAACGGTAATAGTAGTAGTAATAACAGAAATAATAATAAAAATTATATAATAACAATAACAATAAAAATTGTATAATAATAATATTAATAATAATAATAATATTAA
>SEYY01021557.1:87500-90000 GCA_009176605.1 Armadillidium nasatum
AATGATCTTGCAATTTGATGCCTCAATATCAAAATATTGTTTTTGATTTCTCAATGACGTATTTAGAGTTGAAGTTGCTTCTCTTTTGACTTCCTTCTTTGCACAAAGGGATATATTATAGGTAAGTAAGAGAATAGTATCTATTACAAGGAATATCAAATATTTGTATTCATAGGAAAGAAGGGAGTGAGATTGTGGATGATCAAGGATATGCGAGTACGTAGAAATACGAAACACCCTTGAATTGGGCTGCAATATATATATATATATATATATATATATATATATATATATATATATATATATATATATATATATATATATATATATATATATATATATATATATATATATATATATATATATATATATATATATATAAATATATATATTATTTTATTCACCTCACGTGGGCAAAGGCCAGAGGCCTACTGAAATTCCACGAGAGTCAGGGGGAAAGACGGAAGCCTGGTCAGATTAAAGGCCGACGTGACCTGATACATGATGTTTGAAAGTGTGTAAGTCATAGTGGGAAAAATAGAAGAAGGGAGTGTGTTCTAGACTTTACCAGTAGAGTACATGTAAGATTGAGCAAAACGGTTAAGTCTGGGGTCAGAGACTTGGACAGAGAAAGGATGAGACTGTGTAGAAAGTTGAGTCGCACGAGCCCTTCTAAGTGGAGGAGGTATGCGACGAGAGAGTTCAGAAGAGCAGTGTCCATTGTAATAGCGATAGTATAGAGAGAGTGACGCAACAATTCGACGGGCAGAAAGAGATTGGAGAGAATTAGTGAGAGCAGGAGAGTTGATAAGACGAAAAGCCCTAGACTCCACCTTTTCAAGGAGAGCTGTGTGAGTGGAACCACCCCAGATGTGTGACGCATACTCCATACAGGGGCGAACAACACCCCTATACAGAGCAAGCAACTGGGGTAGAGTGAAGAAATACTGAAGGCGCCTCAGAACACCGAACCTCTTAGAAGCTTGTTTAGAAACAGAGGGAATGTAATCTTTCCAAGAAAGATCACGAGAAAAGGAAACACCGAGAATATTAAGAACAGATGAAGGTCTGAGTTGAGTGTTTTCGAAGAAGATATCATAGTTGTGTGGAAGATTGTGTCGAGTAGAGAGATGGAGGAATTGAGTTTTGGTGGCATTGAAAACAACCATGTTCTCTCTGCCCTAATTAGAAATACGAGATAGATCAGAGGTCAGCTGCTCCAAGGCAACCCTCTTTGCTTCTAGTAACTGTTGTTAAAAGGGGCGCCTTTCAAATTGAAAAGAGTAATGAAGAGTGGAGTAATCAGCATAGGAGTGGATAGGAGATGAAGTAACAGAGAGAAGGTCATTAATGAAAAGTAGAAAAAGTGTTGGAGATAGGACATATCCTTGAGGAACACCACTATTAATAGGTTTAAAGGATGAACTGGGGCCGTCTGCAACAGCTGCTATAGAACGACCGGAAAGGAAATCAGAGAGAAGGATAGATTCCGAAAGAGGGAAGTTTGGAAATCAAAGCTTTGTGCCAGACTCTATCGAAAGCTTTCGATATATCCAGCGCAACGGCAAAAGATTCACCGAAAGTCAGAGAGGAGGGAAAGGAGATCACCAGTAGAGCGTTTCTTACGATAGCAATACTGGCGATCAGAGATAAGATTAGAAGAATTGAGATGTTTCCAAAACTTCCGTTAAGGATAGATTCGAAAACTTTAGAAAGGATGGAGGTTAAATAAATGGGACGATAGTTAGAGGGTTGAGAGGGGTCCCCCTTCTTCAGCACAGGCTGAATGAGAGCTCGTTTTCAGCAAGAAGGGAAGGTTGAAGTAGAAAGACATAGACGAAAAAGTTTACCAAGGCAGGGTGCAAGCTCGGAAGCACAAGTTTTGAGAACTACAGGAGGGATACCATCAGGACCGTACGCCATCAGGGAGAGCAGAAGTGATGTCTTTAGAAGAAATTATAATTTTAGGCATAAATGAGTTGGAGGGGGTTGAAGGAGAGGGAACAGCTCCGGAATCGTCTAAGGTTGAAATAGAAGCAAAATTTTGAGCGAAGAGTTCAGCTTTAGAGGAAGGCAAAACGACAGTTTTGAGAATATATATATATATATATATATATATATATATATATATATATATATATATATATATATATATATATATATATATATTATATATATATATATATATATATCAGTCAGTCTCGCTGAGTAAAAATTACTGTTCAAAAAAACGATTTAATTACAAATATTCAGGGCAAATAAAGAAAAAAGGAGTCTATCAAAAGTAGTTTTGTATTGCAAATTCTTTTGGTTATATGGAAGAGAAATAGTAAATTACGATCTCACGAAGGAGGATCTATTGTTGTAAGAATATTTGTAAGACATTCGAGCCAAAAAATAAGATTATATATATATATATATATATATATATATATATATATATATATATATATATATATATATATATATATATATATATATATATATATATATATATATA
>SEYY01021557.1:117500-120000 GCA_009176605.1 Armadillidium nasatum
TATATAAGGGTACACTTATTTAAGGGGAAAAAATTTTTTTCAGAAGGCATACCGACTATTTTTCATCTATTTGTTGATTTCAAGTTCTTAGTGAAGTTTAGACTCAATTGAATATCGATAGTTTGTGCCGACTTTGAATTAAAATTCCAAGGTTGTCTTCTTTATCCAAAATCGAAGAATAAAGTTGCACCCGCATGCAGTTGATTTTCTTTCATAACTTATTTAGTTTTTAAGATATCACCATCAAATTTTCATTCCCATATACACAAACTTTACTCAATAATAATAATAATAATAATAATAATAATAATAATAATAATAATAATAATAATAATAATAATAATAATAATAATAATAATAATAATAAATCATAATAATACTAATAATAATAATAACAATAATAAAAATAGTATGATAATAATAATAATAATAATAATAATAATAATAATAATAATAATAATAATAATAATAATAATAATAATAATAATAATTTTTTTGCATAAATCTATTTTCGGGTTATATGATTATGTAAATAAAAACACTACTTAATCTTTTTTATCTATTATACATTACGTGTAACCTTTTTTCCATTATCCTATATACATTATAATATTTAATTTACATGCTTCATTCCTTGAAGAATGATTTTGTAAGATAGTCAGGAAAGGGATTTTTTGTTGTTAATTAATGACATTTCAAATTGATATAAACTTTCAAACATGAAGATGTTCCTTCATTTTAAGGGAATTTTGGAACAATATTTGTTGCATTTAAAATATAATCTCTTATATCTCGAAAATAATTGAAAATATAATGAAAATAATTAACACAGTCTACGTTTAACTCCAGACGAGCAAAATAGGGAGTATATGTTGTATTGCATTCATAAACATAGATGGATGTTTTCCAAGTTGTAAAAAAAAAAATCAAAAAGAAAATATCCTCAATGACATATATGATTATATGAATAAAAACAATACATAAGCTTTTTTTTTTATTATACAGTATACAGACATCATCTTTAAGGCTCTTTCCACCACTGTATCGTTCACTACTTTTAAGGACCCAACAGTCGGCTTAGCGATTGCATATGAGATGCCCTGTCTCCATGTAGAAGGGCATTCTTTCAGGAAATCGGTGCTTATTTTCAATATAGAGAACAGGTTCATGCCGACTTTTGTTGTAAATTTATCCACGGTTTTTCTAAATAATAATAATAATAATAATAATAATAATAATAATAATAATAATAATAATAATAATAATAATAATAATAATATAATAATAATAATAATAATAATAATAATAATAATAATAATAATAATAATAATAATAATAATAATAATAATAATAATAATAATAATAATAATAATAATAATAATAATAATAATAAATAATTAGAATAAATTTACTTACGAACAATTTTTCTATTCTACAAGGTGGAACAATATACCTATTTGAATAGTTTTGATAATTAATCGTTATTTAAATTTTTATGATCGACAATTAAATTGTCATCAAATAGCGATAAAACTGACGATTCCTCTGATAAGTACCACAAATGATGCCTAATTTGTTCAGAGTTGCTTCAAATGTAATGGAATCAATAATATTGAATTCTTTTAATGATTTTTAAAAACACAAATCTTGATTTGGTTCTGCTTCAGCTGAATTTAACGTTTACCATGATTTTATGTAAATTTTCACAATAAATATACAAAAAAACTGTAGGGACTTGGTACCTTCATTGCATAACTGAAGTTCGTGTCTTAACATATACATTTCTAAAGATAAAATTGCTCAAACCGTCTAACGAGACTGAATTGCTTGATGCACAGCCACTGGAGGATGAATTTTTAAGTTCAGAGCCAATATCTCAACCTAAGAAATATTAAGCATAACTCAATAAGCCCACGGCAATCACTTCGTAATGACTTTTTTTTAAATAATTCCTTATTGAGAAAGTTCAGCACTTCGATCAACTTCTTTGAAAAAAAGTTTTAAAAAGATCTTCATCAACGAGATAACTATTTATATTAATGAGCTTCCATTTGTCTCGGAAAGATTTAAAAAATGATATTTCAGGACTTTCGTTACTTGTGGTATTTTGCATTCACATACGCTACGTAAAACTAATTCATTTACATGATGACGACATGGAAAATATAATATATATCTTTTGAACATTTATATATATATATATATATATATATATATATATATATATATATATATATATATATATAATATATATATATATATATATATATATATATATATATATATATATAATAATATATCATGGTTATGAAATTTGCTTGCCAGAATTTCGGACGGTTTCCAATGCTGATTGTAGAGTTTCATGAACGAAATCTCCATCAACGGCTCGCTAGGCCTGACATGGCAACCCTTTTCTTTTATCTGGGTTTGTTATCGGCTCTACCCTATTTGCTATTAGATACACATGGCAACACAAGTCTAGTTTTAAAAAGCTTTCGTG
>SEYY01021557.1:132500-145000 GCA_009176605.1 Armadillidium nasatum
TTTGTAAATGCATTACTGATTATTATATTGGCAATTCATTCTTGATTTATAAATTGTCTACAAAATTCAAATGATATGAGAAATAATATACCTATCAATCTGTTAAATATTTTATTTACTTCATCGGTTTTCATCTTCAAATATCGCAATTTTTCTTTTAATATTGATTTGTTAATTTTATTCTTTATACATTTAAATGGTATTGATTTAATCATTTATTGAAGCTTAAAAGTTCTACGAAAAGAACAGCCAATTCGTCTTCATTATATTGAATTGCATATTTCGAAAAAATTGCTTTTAAAAAAACGTTATTTTTATATTTTCTAATTTTACACTTATCGGAATAAAACTTTAAATGGACAATCATTTCAAAAAATCAGACTTGCTTATTTCGATATATATATATATATATATATATATATATATATATATATATATATATATATATATATATATATATATATATATATATATATATATATATATATATATATATATATATATTACCAGTGACCTCGAGAATAGAAATCAAAACTGAAGATTGGAATGAAAAAAAATAATATTCCATATGATATATGAAATGAGAAATGATGCATATACGTCATCAATGGTATCTGATAAAAATAGGTTTGCGATCAATATTTATGATTCTTGATTAGATTATGAAATTGAGAGTAGAATTAAAAGATGAAAGGTATCAGTTCAGAAGTACATCACTTTGAAACACAAGAAGGCATGTCGTTCGTACCACTTGCTTTTATAAATGTTTGGATTACATGCACAAGATGTTCTCTCAGATAAAGATATGAGGTCCTTGTAAAGAGAATGAGTTGGAGAGGGTGCCTGATTCGTCTGGGGTTGAATCAGATGAAAAAAGATATTCAAAGAGATAAGCCAAGGAAAATTCATGGAAAAAATTAGTGATTTTTGTCAAATAGAGAACAGAGGAAATTATCTCTATTACATTTTGGGAGTATAAGCCAAGTTTGTTGAATAATTTCTCGATTAAAATTTTAAGTCAAAAGAAAATATGAAAATAACATAACTAAAGGTTTTAATTTTCTATTCCATTTGTACTTGAGATCAAGTACTATCAAACAATGAAATTCAAGGAGAAAAAGAATTTTGTTGACGATGATATGAACGTTTTTTAATGTTGTCGACATGATTCGCTAACAGCCATTGACTAGGTGAGTACGACAACAAGTTGTAAAGTGGAGGAAATCAAATTCAGCAGAAAATAAGGAAGATGGAAGACAATTAATTCCATGGAACAGAAACAGATGGTAAAAAGGATGTATTACCTAGAACAAGCATTGAGCTGCAAATGTCCACTCAAAATTCTTGTGAAGGCACCAATCCTTTTTACAGTGAGAGTAATCATCATTGTACCGCAGAATTAAATTCAAAAGAATTAGAAAATAAGGAAAAGATTTTAAATTCTTTGGCTTTTGGCTTTCTGCTGAAACCAAACCCTCCTAAGAGGAATTTGGCGGCAACGCAATTCAGGGAGAAGGAATTCACGGATCATCGTTATGTAGCCATCGGAAGTAACCGTCACAGTACAACTGTTCTCCTTAAAAAATAGGGCCCTATGAACAGCTGACTTACAGAAGTCCAAACGGTTATCCTTTTGCTGTGCAGAAGCCTGTTGCTGAAGCTCTTGTGGGTTAGTTGGGGCCCAATAACGGAAATTTTATTTATTAACACAACCGTTAAGGTGGAAATTGGCGTTCGTCCGAGGTCAACACTTAAATTCGTGGGTCTTTATTGAGCATCCCTAACTTGGCTTCTGCAAAAGCCAACCTAATTGCCAAATGTTGTTCCTGTAATTCTTGAACTACAGCAAATTTGTAAGGGTGAAAGTTCAAGTTTTCATGAAGAATCCGTCGATCAGTCCTATCGGACATCCTTAGAGCCTTAGCATGAAGAATAGCTGATCGCCTAGGGCTCCTTTCAAACGCACCTCGTACAGCTTCGATGTTTTCATGTATCCTCGCCGTCCTGGGAGACTCCCCCCTCTTCTCCTTGTTGTTCCGAAAGTTGTTGTTCGAAAGTTTCGAGCCCACAAAAGTATGGTGTTCCGGAATGATTTGGGCCCCGAGGAGGAACATTAAAATGTAAACTAAAATGTGTTCTTATCACGGAATCATTGTTTCTAAAAAACGTTTCGACGGTGAACGCACGATGATCATGGGTCCACCTCTTCATTGTAACTAAGCTTCCACATCTCGAGAAGCTGATGAGACCAACCAACCCTCTCCCCTTTGGACCCGCCCATACCTCCCTCCACCCTCACTCAAAACCGTCAGGATTGGCTGCCGGACCCACATATATATATATATATATATTTTTTTTTGTTTCCTCCGGTGGGCAAAGGCCAGAGGCCTACCAAATTCCACCGGAGTTGGGAAAGATCTATTATCATGGTCGATGGTGGCCGACGTGTCCAGATACACGGCGTTTGAAAGTATGCAAGTCAAAGGAAGTTGGGAAAACAGATGAAGGGAGTGTGTTCCAGACTTTACCAGTAGAGTATATGTAAGACTGAGCATAGCGGTTAAGTCTGGGGTCGGAGAGTTGGACAGAGAAAGGATGAGAATGTGTAGAAAGACGTGTCGCACGAGCCTCTTCTCAATGGAGGAGGTATGCGACGAGAGAGTTCAGAAGAGCAGTGTCCGTTGTAATAGCGATAGTAAAGAGAGAGTGACGCAACAATTCGACGGGCAGAAAGAGATTGGAGAGAGTTAGTAAGAGCAGGAGAGTTGATGAGACGAAAAGCCCTAGACTCCACCTTCTCTAAGGAGAGCTGTATGTGTGGAACCACCCCAGATGTGCGAAGCATACTCCATACAGGGGCGAACAACACCCCTATACAGAGCAAGCAACTGGGGTGGCGTGAAGTAATTCTGAAGGCGCCTCAGAACACCCAACCTCTTAGAAGCTTGTTTAGAAAGAGAAGTAATGTGATCTTTCCAAGAAAGATCACGAGAAAAAGAAACACCAAGAATATTAAGAACAGATGAAGGTTTGAGTTGTGTGTTTTCGAAGAAGATATCATAGTTGTGTGGAAGATTGTGTCGAGTAGAGAGATGGAGGAATTGAGTTTTTGAGGCATTGAAAACAACCATGTTTTCTCTGCCCCAATTTGAAATACGAGAAAGATCAGAGGTTAGTTGCTCCAAGGCTACCCTTCTTGAGTCTATCAACTGCTGTTGGGTGGGACGTTTTTCAAATGGAAGGAATAATGAAGGGTGGAGTCATCAGCATAGGAGTGGATAGGAGATGAAGTAATAGAGAGAAGGTCATTAATGAAAAAGAAGAAAAAGTGTTGGTGATAGGACAGATCCCTTGAGGAACACCACTATTAATAGATTTAAAGGATGAACGGTGGCCGTCTACAACAGCTGCTATAGAACGACCAGAAAGGAAATTAGAGAGAAGGTCACAGAGAGAAGGATAGATTCCGAAAGAGGGAAGTTTGGAAATCAAAGCTTTGTGCCAGACTCTATCGAAAGCTTTCGATATGTCTAGCGCCACAGCAAAAGATTCACCGAAATGCCGAAGAGCGGAGGACCAAGAGTCAGAGAGAAGGGAAAGAAGATCACCAGTAGAGCGTTTCTTACGAAAGCCATACTGGCGATCAGAGATAAGATTAGAAGAATTGAGATGTTTCCAAATCTTCCTGTTAAGGATAGATTCGAAAACTTTAGAAAGAACGGAGGTTAAAGAAATAGGACGATAGTTAGAGGGTTGAGAGGGGTCCCCCTTCTTCGGCACAGGTTGAATGAGCGCACGTTTCCAGCAAGAAGGGAAGGTTGAAGTAGAAAGACAAAGACGAAATAGTTTACCAAGGCAGGGTGCAAGCTCGGAAGCACAAGTTTTGAGAACCACAGGAGGAATACCATCAGGACCGTACGCCTTCTTAGTGTTAAGCTCAGAGAGAGCAGAAATGACATCTTTAGAAGAAATTACTAATTTTAGGCATAAATGAGTTGGAGAGGGGGTTGAAGGAGGAGGAATAGCTCCGGAATCGTCTAAGGTTGAATTAGAGGCAAAAGTTTGAGCAAAGAGTTCAGCTTTAGAAGAAGGTAAAACAGCAGTTGTGCCGTCAGAAGATATTAAAGGAGGGAAAGAGGAAGAAGCAAAGTTAGAGTTGACATTTTTTGCAAAATGCCAGAAAGGGCGTGAAGAAGAGGAACCAGAAAGATTATTGCATTTTCTACGGAGAAAGGAGTTTTTAGTGTTACGAAGGATAGATTTTGCACGATTCCGGGATGAAATATAAGTAGCGTGAGTTTCAGGAGTTTGAAGACGACGGTAATCCCTGAAGGCAGCATCCCTGCGGCGGATAGCACGAGAACAAGCAGAGTTAAACCAAGGTTTGTTAGGTTTAGTAGAAGGGAAAGAATATGGAATGTACGCCTCCATGCCAGAGAGAATCACCTCGGTAATGCGTTCTGCACACTCCGAGGGACCCCTCCCACGGAAGCAATAATCATTCCATGGGAAATCAGAAGAAGTACGACCGCAAGTCTGACCAGTTAGCGGCACCGAAGTGCCACAAACGTTTCCTTTCCGTAGAAGGGGGTCTTTCTTGCGGAAGACTTGAAGAGATAGAAGAGGATACAGAGATAAGAAGGTGATCGGAGGAACCCAGAGGAGGAAAGAGTTTAACAGTATAAGGAGAAGGATTAGAAGTTAGGAAAAGGTCTAGAATGTTGGGTTCATCTCCAAGACGATCAGGGATACGAGTAGGGAGCTGCACCAACTGCTCAAGGTCGTTTTGGATAGCGAAATGGAAGGCACGTTCACCAGCTGTATCATGAGAACTAGAAGAAAGCCATTGGCGGTGGTGAACATTGAAATCACCTAATATGATGATTTCAGAGAAAAGGAGAAGAAGAGAGAATGTGCTCTATTTTGGAGTTTAAATAGTCGAAGAATTTAGCATAGTCAGTAGAATTAGGAGATAAATAAACAGAACAAATGAATTTAGTCGTAGAATGGCAAGAGAGCCTAAGCCATAAGGTGGAAAATTCGGAAGACTCCAAATTAGAGACACGAGAACAAACGACATCGTTGCGCACGTATGCGCAACAACCGCCTTTGGCTGAAAATTGAGGATAGAGACAGTAGGAGGAAACAGAATAGGGTTTGCTATCAGAACGCTCAAACATCTGAGTTTCGGTCAAGAATAAGAGGTGAGGTCTAGAAGAAGAGAGGTGATGTTCAACAAAGTGGAAATTAGAGTGCAGACCGCGAATGTTGCAGAAATTAATGAAAAAATAGACCGTGCATCAGGACAAGCCGGCAGCCGTGTCCTGGTGGCACCAACCCCATCACCGGAGGCCACCAACTCCCAAGTGGTGATGGGGAAGGGGTGGATGAGGGGCTATTTTTGGAAGCCGCCCCCCGTGGCTTCTCCGAGGCTACCGAAGTTGACGCCATTATTGATTTTTTTTTTTAAGATGTGTCAGAAATATTTTATGTATGTAAAGGAGAGCCCACTCCATGTAGATAGAAGGTGAGCGCGAAAGGGAGCGAACCATTGGGCACCGGGATGAGATACGGAGTACCTTTAACACCCCGTATACTCCAACAGGGGGTAATCTCATTCGCTTTCGGGAGCGCTACTACCCTCCCCCGTATATATATATATATATATATATATATATATATATATATATATATATATATATATATATATATATATATATATATATATATATATATATATATATATATATATATATATATATATATATATATATATATATATATATATAAATGGGCAGTTCAAAATGAATTTTTAAAGAACTTTCAATTTTACTTATGAATATTTCATTGAGGAATCAAAAAAAAAATATACTTTAATTAAGCATTTCAAAAAATCAAAAGGCAATATCAGCTTCAAACCATCTGTACCAATTGCTTTCATTCTCTGCAACAAATAAAATTGCCTTTTTTTTGTACTGGCAATTTAATTTTTGACGAAATTTCGACTAATATTTGTTCCAAAACCCACAAAAAAAAAATAATAAATACATTTTAAAAAAAGATATTTTTGGCTTTCAGGGAAAAGCATTGAAACGCTCTCCTGGACAATGCTTTTGTTTAGCCAAGTTATGGTTATTGCCTCCGATTTGTAGACTTGTATTGGATAACTTTTTTGTTTATTTGATGTTTAATGCTTCTCCGAATCAGTTTGAGAGAAATAAATAATAGGAATTTTTCAACCAAAGAAAAATGTGAGTTACTTTCAGGAATATAAAGCAATCGAAAAATCGAATGCTGCCATTTTTCCTCCCTCTCTCTCTCTCTCTCTCTCTCTCTCTCTCTCTCTCTCTCTCTCTCTCTCTCTCTCTCTCTCTCTCTCTCTCTCTCTCTCACTCACTTTTTTAAAGCACCAAATGGAAATAAGTAACTGAGTTTAGGTAAAGCACTTTTCAGAAATCGTTTAGAAATGGTAATAGAGTGAAAAACATTTTCGAAAAAAACAAACACACACACGTACACACATACACATTTACGGATGAATAATTCACTCACACGCACATACGTGAAAAATGTCGTATTGAAATTGAACACAAATACTAAACTCATAAAAAATGTAAGTAACATAATGGATTTTATACATCTGGAATTATAGCACTTTCTCTATTTAGAAAGCACCTAAACTTGGAATTGAATTGCAAAATAGAAAAATCTAACGATTCGCACAAGAGGAAAAGCGAATTAGGATTATATATATATATATATATATATATATATATATATATATATATATATATATATATAATATATATATATATATATATATATAATATATATATATATATATATATATATATATATATATATATATATATATATATTTTTTTTTTTTATTTCACCTCTGGTGAGCAAAGGCCAGAGGCCTCCTAATGTTCCACCAGAGTTAGCGGGAAAGTCGGGAACATGGTCAAATTAAAGGCCGACATGACCTGATACACGGCGTTTGAAGGTGCCTAAGTCATAGGAAGTTGGGAAAATAGATGAAGGAAGTGTGTTCCAGACTTAACCAGTACAGTACATGTAAGATTGAGCATAGCGGTATTGTCTGGGGTCAGAGAGTTGGACAGAGAAAAGAATATACATATATATATATATATATATATATATATATATATATATATATATATATATATATATATATATATATATATATATATTATATATATATATATATATATATATATATATTAGTTGCACAAAGGTACAGGATAAGTCTAGTGAAACATGTTTTAATGTTTATGTAGTGATGAATAGTGTAAACTTACTTAAATATATTAAACTCAAATTGTATGTGTTAGGAACTATATAGTAATACATAAGCAAATATTTAGGCTCACATATGGGAAAGAATCATCGATTCTTTCTTTCGCTTACAAAAATAAAATTGCTTCGAGCAAAAAGGAAACCTCAAGGAAGGCCAAGATTGCTAACAAGAAATAGAAGAATTTGAGGTAAATTAAAGACAAGGGTGAGACTGTTATCAAGAACAAGAAATTGTAATTAAATATATATATATATATATATATATATATATATATATATATATATATATATATATATATATATATATATATATATATATATATATATATATATATATATATATATATATATATATATATATATATATATATATATAATATGAGAGAGAGAGAGAGAGAGAGAGAGAGAGAGAGAGAGAGAGAGAGAGAGAGAGAGAGAGAGAGAGAGAGAGAGAGAGAGAGAGAGAGAGAGAGAGAGAGAGAGAGAGAGAGAGAGAGAGAGAGAGAGAGAGAGAGAGAGAGAGAGAGAGAGAGAGAGAGAGAGAGAGAGATGTGTACGTGAGAAAGTTTTTGATTGATTTAAAGATACTAATTTCTGGAGTTTATTTTAACTTCTTCTTTAAGTTTGTAGATAGAAGTGGGTTTATGGTCCGAAAAGTAACTAATTGGCAACCGCATATTTTTCAAGTTTTCATACGTGATCGACTGTTTTTTGGCAAAGTTTTACGTGCTTCGTTTGATATATTTAATCATTTTCTTCATTGATGGTTTAACTAATGAGTCATTAAAGAAGATTTATTAGAGAATATTAATTAAAGGAATAAATCAAAATTGTACGTACCAAAACATTTATTATCTCATGCCATACTATTATTATTTGAAACTAAGCTAATACCTGTTATTATTCTTACTCATGTCTTTATGTTGATATTTAATTTTAAATTTCCGATATTGTTTATTTATGTATAGGCTTTACAAATACCCTTATCTTATTTATTTCCGAATGAAAATATTCGTATCTATAATTTAACATAAACATTATTCATGATTGGATTTTTTCTTTAGTATACAAATTTAGGTACACATACTTTAAAGGTATATAGGGACCTGCATCATGGCTACACGTATTCTGTGTACGGATTTTAAAATATGCATCGGTGTATATACGTTCGTTTGATACAAATAATCCAGAAAATGCTTTTAGCATTAGAGAGAATCATCGCATAAAGCTTATTCCTTTCACATAAGAGCTCCATTGAATTTGTGGGGCCAGTCGCTGATGGCCCTCAGTTACTTTGGGTGATTTTATCGAAAATAAATCTATAACAAGATTGCCAATGAATACGAATGAGGGAAAAATTACACAAGAGAGCTATGGGAAATTTTCACGCGCCCATTTTTATATTGGTTAACAATATTTGATAGACGAATTACTTGTCGTATAGGAGATTATATATATATATATATATATATATATATATATATATATATATATATATATATATATATATATATATATATATATATATATATATATATATATATATATATATATATATATATATATAGGAGAAAAATGAAACCTTCACTGCAAAAATTGTCCTAACGAATCGTTGGGACAAGTGGCAAAAATGTCAGCAAATTTTTTCAGTTATTTTCTTATCAGAAAATAAGTCGGTGAAGCGACTTTCTTATGCTTGACATGTCTTTTCTCTATTGAAAATTTTACTCTGACATTTTCGCCACTTGTTCCAAGTATTCGTTAGGACAATTTTTGCAGCTGTTTCTAATAAAGTTTCCCAGGGGATTTATCCAGAAACCAAAGCCGCAAAAAAATTGTTTTTCCATCATCACTTATGCAATACCATCGTAAGTAAATTTACAGTATATCGCAAGTAAATTTACAGTATATTATGGTTTTTAATTTCGTGCTAGTTAGAGCATATTCTTAATTTATATATATTTGAAACCTACATATTTTTGTATATTTAAATATTGATTGCTAAAATAAAACAGATTCTAAGAAAATATAATAATATATATATATATATATATATATATATATATATATATATATATATATATATATATATATATATATATATATATATATATATATATATATATATATATATATATATATATATATATATATATATATATATATATATATATATATATATCGTAGCTATATAATGTAAGTAGTGAGGGGAGCACTTTCGGCAGGTGTCAGAATTTTTGAGGTAGCTAAATCTGGCAACCTGAGCCTAACGGGATTTTAATTTTCAATACAAATCTCTCCACTCAAATTTACCTCACGCTCTTTCCTGACACCATTTTGGTTTTTTGGTTTTGTTTTTGCGGTTCAATCCGGCTGAAATTGGTTCGAATCTGGAGGTTCGGGGGTTCGTGAACCGGCAAAGAAAAGGTCAGTAAGGTCCCTGAGAATTGCACGCAAATGCAGAAAAGATCGTTAGGCTCAGGTTGCCAGTTTTAGCTACCTCGAAAAAATCTGGCACCTTACTACTACTGTATTTATTAATTATCAAAATATTTTGTTACAATTTGATTCTGAAGTTTCTGTAGAAGGCCTTTCACTATATGCAATGCCTTGAGATATTAAATACAACTCAAAAATAAATAAAAATAAAAATGCTTCCATACGTTAATTAAAAATGGTTTTTCGTTTCCAGAAATAATAAATTTTCGACACAATTATAATAAATTTTATAAAATTTCATTAAATGAAGATAATGCAACAAATGACTGCAGGGTTGATTATTTGTATCATATAAACACTCATAAACATTTTTGATTCTATTGTCATATATATATATATATATATATATATATATATATATATATATATATATATATATATAT
The DNA here is from genome assembly GCA_009176605.1 of Armadillidium nasatum. Lineage (NCBI taxonomy): Eukaryota > Metazoa > Arthropoda > Malacostraca > Isopoda > Armadillidiidae > Armadillidium > Armadillidium nasatum. The sequence continues at coordinate 142,703 of SEYY01021557.1, forward strand.
ATATATATATATATATATATATATATATATATATATATATATATATATATATATATATATATATATATTGGTTAATTATTTTCTGAGTTTAACTGTAAATAAATGGATAACATTTCTTTGTTAATAATATAACATATAAATTTATTCAAAATTATTTTTACTATTTAGCAAAAATATAAAAAATACAAAACTATTTTACTTTTTAAATTATTTACTAGGTCAAGAGGTAAGAGCAGGTGAAAAAGAAGGTCAGAGGTCAAGAGGAAAATAACCTTTCGAGAGGAATTACTTCAAAAAAAAAAACTTTCAGTAAGCTTTTGTTGCAAATTAAATTTTCACCTTTTTATAAACGTTTTAATATTTAAAAATTTTAATTTAAAATTTTAAAAATTTTTCATTCGTTTTTTTTTTTTTTTTTTTTTTTTTTTTTTTTTTTTTTTTTTTTTTTTTTTTTTTTTTTTTTTTTTTTTTTTTTTATTAATTTTTTTTGTTTTTGTTTTTGTTTTTGTTTTTTTTTTGTTTGTTTTTGTTTTTTTTTGCCTCAAAGGATGGCCGAGATCTGGAATGAAGTGTCTTTGAGAATTCAACTCGGAAAAAAAAAAACAAAAGAAAAATGTCAAATTGAAAAGGGGAGTAAATGTTTTCTTTATCAAATGAATGGACTTGTTGAATTATATGAAATCAACGTAGTGTATATATATATATATATATATATATATATATATATATATATATATATATATATATATATATATATATATATATATATATATATATATATATATATATATATATATATATATATATATATATATATATATATATATATATATATATATATATGAAAATGAAGACTGGGATATATAAATACCTTATAATACATTTTTACTGAACTTTTGTTTGAATAAGGTTTTCAATAAGCATCTTTGAAGTGATTTTGGGTTACCAAATACCATTCAAGGCCAATTTTTGAGACATACGAAAAGCCAAAGACACAAATATATTCTTGTACAGATTTACTATATTTCAATGACATTAAGAAAGATTTTAAACTACTCGTATTTTGCTTATTTGCATTCATTGAACATCTAAATGCATTATTTATTATGTTTCATTTATATTGAGGAAGGTTTTAGCCAATTTTGTATATTTATATTAATTGAGCATCTTAATGTACTTATAATTATGAAAAATATTATTATTATCTGACTTATCATATGTACTGTAGGTTAAATATTACTAAGACGATACTAAAAAATGTGAGTGTAACTTTTTCTCTTTTTATTTTTTAAAAATATAATGAAAATTTAAATAGGTTTGACAATGATTTTGTAATCTTTTATGCAGTGTTTAGGAGCTATTATATACTTTTGAATCTCTAACTCGAGTTCAGCATATATATATAATATATATATATATATATATATATATATATATATATATATATATATATATATATATATATATATATATATATATATATATATATATAATTTGGACAAGTCTAATGGAAAATTATATATAAGTCACAATGATGCATCATTAACAGAATAAAAATCTCTGCCTATCCTTAAAAGTAGTAATATAATTCCGAAGATGTTAGGCGACGATTAATTAAATTAATAATACTCGAGAAGTGCAGAAGTAATGTACAAGTAGAAGATAATCCGATAAGAAGTTTATATATAAAAAAAAAGAAATAAAATTAACTATCATTATTACTCTTAAAAAATGATTTAAAATTTACCTTTGTGTGGTTCAAAAACTGCATCTTTTATACTTTTTTTGCAAGTACATTTGTACTGATAAAAATCAAACGAAAGAGTTTTATTTATTTATATTATAATTAAATATTTATATTCATTGTCAATGAGGATTTATTTATATCATAAAAACATTGTTAAATGCTATTATTTTAGTATAATAACTAATTAGCATAAATAATTTTTAAAAAATATTTTTTTGGTTTGAAATCGTCATTCACGATTGATGAGAATCTCTGATTGAAAAACGAGTAATAAAAAAATGACCTAAAGAAATACTTCAATAAATTCATTAAACTTTTTTAAATTTTATTGTAATTGAGTACGAATTGAAGTGGGGGGTGGAAAGCAAAGAAACGTAAGTGTTAAAAATAAGGAAAATTATTTCTTGACCGATTATTATCAAATTTGCAAGGTATATGCATTTCAACGAGCTAAAAAAAATCGATTTAATGACGTTTTTCTGTATCTATAACGGTTTAATTTTTTTTTTTTAAATTTATCCATGAAAAAAATTAATAGCAGGACCAAACAC
>SEYY01021557.1:155000-167500 GCA_009176605.1 Armadillidium nasatum
TTGACCCCTTATCTCTGCGACGTGACGCTGGAGCACTATCACTTTCTATAGGTACAACAATGGCAGGTGTTCGAGGGAATTGGCCTCTCGCATTCCTCTACCGTTGCCTTCGTCCTCGTTGCACAATGGGTGCCCTGCTTTGCTTTCGCACCAATTTTGTGTGGACGTAAGAAACCCTAGGCTAGCCCATTGTAGTACCTCCTTCTTTCCAGCCACCTTTGTGGAACTCTCTACCATTATCTATTTTTCCTCCTGTATTTAATTTTCCACTCTTCAAAGCTTCCGTCTGCGCCCATCTGAGGAATGGGCGTTAGGTGTGTATTTAAGAGAGTTTTCTTCCTTTGTGTGTGCCCCCTCCTTGAAAAGGGCTCTGAAAAGGCCACCATGAGTGGTGGCGATCTGTAATAAATATATATATATATATATATATATATATATATATATATATATATATATATATATATATATATATATATATATATATATATATATATATATATATATATATATATATATATATATATATATATATATATATATATATATATATATATATATATATATATATATATATATATATATATATATATATATATATATATATATATATATATATATATATATATATATATATATATATATATATATATATATATATATATATATATATATATATATATATATATATATATATATATATATATATATATATATATATATATATATATATATATATATATATATATATATATATATATATATATATATATATATATATATATATATATATATATATATATATATATATATATATATATATATATATATATATATATATATATATATATATATATATATATATTAGCAAGAAGGGTGACCTTGGAGCAATTGAGCTCTGATCTTTCTCGCATTTCAAATATATATGTATATATATATATATATATATATATATATATATATATATATATATATATATATATATATATATATATATATATATATATATATATATATATATATATATATATATATATATATATGCAAGAAGGGTGACCTTGGAGCAATTGACCTCTGATCTTTCTCGCATTTCAAATTGGGGCAGAGAAAACATGGTGATTTTTAATGCTTCAAAAGCTCAATTTCTCCATCATTCTACTTGACACATCCTTCCACACAATTATGACAAGTTCGAAAGCACGACTCAAACCTCTCAAACCTTCATCTGTCCTCAATATTCTTGGTGCTCTTTTTCTCATTATCTTTCTTGAAAGAATCACATTATTTCACTTTCTAAACAAACTTCAAAGAGATTGGGTGTTCTGAGGCGCCTTCGTGATATTTTTGCGCCACCCCAATTGCCTGCTCTTTATATGAGTGTTGTTCGCCCCCTTTATGGAGGATGCCTCACATCTGGGGTGGTTTTACATATATAGCTCATCTCAAAAATTTGGAGTCTAGGGCTTTTCATCTTATAAACTCTTTTACTCCTACTAATTTTCTCTAATCTCTTTCTTCCCTTCGAATTGTTACGTCACTCTATCTATATTATCGCTATTACAACGGACACTGCTCTTATGAACTCTATTGAGAAGAGTTCGAGCTGCACGACTTTCAACACAGTCTCATCCTTCCTCTATCCACCTCTAAGCAATGCTCAAGTTTAAAATATTTAATTTTTTTTTAACTTTTTCTTATAAGCCTACTATATATATTATATATATATATATATATATATATATATATATATATATATATATATATATATATATATATATATATATATATATATATATATATATATATTATATATATATATATATATATATATATATATAGACATCGTTTTCTCTGCTCCAGTTTTAAGCCACAAGGTAAAAAATTCAGAAGAACAAACAAAATCGATGCTTACATATGAACAACAACCCACTATGGTTGAAAATTAAAGAAAGAGACAGTAGGAGGAAGCAGAAAATAGTTTTCTATAAGAATGCCCAAGCATCTGACTTTCGGTTAAGAGTAAGAGGTGAAGTCTAGGAGAGGAGAGATGGTGTTCAAAAAGTAGAAATTGAATTGAAGACCACGAATGTTGCACAAATTAATGAAGAAAATAGACCGTGCGATAAGAATTCGGCTGGATATTCTTGGTCGTTCCAACCCAATATCACCTGTCAATAGTTTTGTTTAGCAAAGCGACTTCAAAATAACTAGGTATAACGTATAGCAGAAAACATACTATTTATCGTAATTGAAGATATTCAATCTTGTTTCAAGCTTCTTTAGATCAGTAAAAATAATTGGTATCGGTATTGGTTAAAATTATAATTTCGCTCCATCCTTTACATACATACATATATATATATATATATATATATATATATATATATATATATATATATATATATATATATATATATATATATATATATATATATATATATATATATATATATATATATATAGTTGAAACATAAATCCTTTATAATTAAATATTGGAAATAAAGACCGTTGCAGCCCATTTATTTTAATAGTCTTGGGAATAAGTGATAAATGCTCCACAAACGTTTTATAGTTTCCTTCGACTAAGAAATAAATTATTTTCTCTCGCTCTCTCTCTCTCTCTCTCTCTCTCTCTCTCTCTCTCTCTCTTTCTATATATATATATATATATATATATATATATATATATATATATATATATATATATATATATATATATATATATATATATATATGTATATATATAAGTGGATCCGTTGAACAGTCGAACGAGCACTCGCTTAGTACGCGTGAGACCCGGGTTCGAGGCCGGGTTGGAGTAGAGAAATTGATTAATTCTCTCTTGCCCTTAGCTCAGCCCACGCATGCGTAATAAGTACACCAGCGGAGTGCTTGCTGCAAGTGAAATCAAAATGGGCATCCGCGATAGGCCTGGTCAGTAAGCGGATGTTTGCTGTCGGTAGGAAAAACCATTGGTTCATCTTCGAATTAACATACTGACAGGGCTAATAACTCTTATTGGGGGCGGATTTTGATTTTGATATATATATATATATATATATATATATATATATATATATATATATATATATATATATATATATATATATATATATATATTATATATATATATAATGATTGATAAGGTGATTGATTTATGCTTGTGCCTTTCTATTATATTTCAATAATTGTACTGAATAGAATTTAAATTAGTTAATTTCATTATTTTGATGTTCATAATATAAATTGATATGATGAGAGAAAGAGAAAGAGATAGAGTGAGGAGAGAGGGTGTGACAGAGAATGATAGCGAGAGACAGACAGAACGACAGACAGACAGACAGACAGACAGACAGACAGACAGACAGACAGACAGACAGACAGACAAACAGACAGACAAACAGACAGACAGACAGAGACTGCAGAATAATCATTATAAATCCCAAAGTATTTTGAATTAAATTTTAATTTTAATGTTTCCAGTTTGCGTTTTTTTTCCTTTTTTAATTTGAGAGATTTTATATTTTTTATATATATATATATATATATATATATATATATATATATATATATATATATATATATATATATATATATATATATATATATATATATATATATATATATATATATATGATTATTACAGTTTCATTATCTAAATAGGTTCAAGAGATTTAGAAGAAAAATCATGTAATTATTTTTATTCAAGATTTTAACATTTATAAAAAAAAATGAACTTTCATGTGCACTGACAGTCACTTACACTCGAGCACTTATCTAAACACGCACACGCATATATATATATATATATATATATATATATATATATATATATATATATATATATATATATATATATATATATAGCGCTTGAAATGTGCAAGTTTATGTTAAGGAAAGCTTATGTTAAGGAAATGCATTGTGAAACAAATATTTTGCAAAGGAGTGATAAAGTAAAGGTTTCAAAATGGTGTGATACCCTTACTAGAAGTATTATGCATAAATTTTACATTGTCAAATTAAATATAACAGTCTCTGCAATGGTAGAATATTAAACAAATAGCAATTAGTTGGTTAAAATTGCAGTTCGTACGAATAAAAATAACGAAAATTATATATGTGAATATGTTTCTTGTTATGCGAAATATATGTGATTGTAAATGTGAGTATTTCTACATGGACCAATATGTATTTGCCTGCGTTGCTTGAGTGTTTATGTATTTTTTATGTATTATGTGTTCGCATACGTATGAGTGCATACCAGAGTATATGTACGCTTACGTGCTTGCTCATTTTGTGTCTAGTTTTCTCTCGGATAGTTCGATATCGGCACTTGTGGACGGAGCGACCTTTTCCTCCTTCTTTTCTGTCAATTGTAATGTTCTTCAGGGTTCTTTTTTATCTCTAACTTTATTCTTACTTTTCATCAACGATCTTCTCAGCTCCACTTCTAAATCTGTTTATTCTTATGACGATGAATCAACTCTCCAATCTTCCATTCGTTTTTGCTTCTAGAGTTGCTTCAACTTTCTGCCTCTATTCTTGCCTATCTGGACTGGATTTCCCGCTGGGGTCGCCTCAACCTTGTGAAATTCAAGTTTTTAAAAACTCAACTTCACATCTCCCTCTCGAAAACACCTCACAATATTCTTATCTTCTTCGGCGGCTCTTCAGTCTTACCTATAAACAACATTAACTTTCTTGGTCTAAACATAAATAATAAATTTTCTTGGAAACCTCATATCACAGTAGTTGCTTGGGTGGCTTCAGAGAAGCTGGGAATACTGTTCAGATTGAGGGAACTTTTTCCTTTCAAACAATTGTTCCAATTAAATAAGGGACTTATTCGCCAATGTATGGAGCACTGTTCTTACATTTGGAGGGGTTCTGGATCCACCTCTATTTTGGACAGGGTTTAGTCTAAGGCTAAGAGATTAATAAACTTTCCCCTACTTTCAAACTTACTAGACGACGCGACGTTGGTTAACTATCTCTTTTCTATAGGTACTACAATGGCAGCTGCTCGAGGGAGTGTATGAATTTTATGAGAATATGGTAAACCCCATGCTTGTTCGTTGTGATGCCTCCTTCTTTCCAGCCACTTTTGTTCTGTGGAACCCTCTGCCATCATCTGTTTTTCCTCCTGTATTTAATCTTTCTCTCTTTAAGGCCTCCGTCTGCGCCCACCTAAGGGATTTGCGTTAGTTGTGATTGGGTGGGTTTCTTTTTTTTTTTTTTTATTTCTGACACCTCTTTGAAAAGGGCTTAGCCCGTGAGCTGTGGTAATCAGTAATATATATATATATATATATATATATATATATATATATATATATATATATATATATATATATATATATATATATATATATATATATATATATATATATATATATATATATATATATATATATATATATATATATATATATATATATATATATATATATATATATATATATATATATATATATATATATATATATATATATATATATACGGATGGAACGGATGGATGTGGGTTGCTGAATGTATGGGTGAATAGAAACAAGGATAGATAGATAGATAGATAGATTGATAGATAGATAATTAATATATTGCAAAAAGATAGATATACATATAGCTAATACTCTTGATTGAAAATGAATTAGTCGAAGAATGTACGATGATCCATCATTCTTTAAAACATTCAAATAAACTTTTGTGTAAAATCAAACGAACAAGCACACCTTCATTTATTCACATATCCTTTCATTCTAATACATACATTCAAACCCTTGTACATATTCACACGCTTCCAGAAGGAAACATGCTGAACACAAGTTCCTTTAAATCATGTAGCAGATAAGAGAATGAAACATATCTCAGATTGATATTAAAACAAATCGAATTTATTGCCAATAAATGATGTAGCTTTTGATTTATTAAACCAAAAAGCTTCAATGAATTCTTCGTTACTGATGGAGAAGATTGTGATTTTGAATCTCTGAATTTTTGAAAGATGTAAAGCTCGGAGCAAATACACAAAATTGAATAAATTATATATATATATATATATATATATATATATATATATATATATATATATATATATATATATATATATATATATATATATATATATATATATATATATATATAATATATGAGACAGGAAATTTTTTATGAGGTGCTCCTGGGTTACAGGAGCAACAAACCAAAGCCAATTAACGCCAACATGAGCTTCCTAGCACACACCTATGGATTCTAATAGGTATCAAGTTGCTACAGTCATTCGAAACAGAAAAGCTTGAATAAGGTTATATTATGCTTTCATTTTTATGTAGGTGGCGAAGCTCGGTGGTAGAGCCATCTGTACATTGCCTAACGGCGACGCTGTTGTCAATGGTTTCGAATCCTGTGGAGGGGTAACATTTTTCTTTGTCTTATATTGCTAATTTAGTCTCAATAATTGTTGTGCCCATGTTGCGTTACTTGTCTCTCTCTGGTTGGTTGCTCCTGTACCCCAGGATCACTCCAGAAGAATGAAGTACCCTCCTACGGATTCTAATATATATATATATATATATATATATATATATATATATATATATATATATATATATATATATATATATATATATATATATATATATATATATATATATATATATATATATATATATATATATATATATATATATATATTCAACCGAGCATCTTGACTCAAGTGACCTGCATAATATAACTAAAAAAATTAAGAACAATTAATAATCCAATAGTTTATTTATATTTCAGTGACAGAATCATATGACAAATACATCAAAATCTTCAGAAGAAAAATTTCAAATCTGAACATTGTAAACTAATAGCAATATTTTTATCTGTAATAAAGAAAGATTCTGCAAACAATTTGACAATTTTTTTATGAAAATCAGTAAACGCTAATCACGTTTTAAAATGTTTGAATAGTTTATGGAATGGAAGTGAAATATACTCACTTCACATCGGTTTAAGGGCCTGCATGATTATAGAATTTAAAATATCGTCATTGTAAAATTATCCTTTTTTTTGTGTTTGTAGCCTCGATGTATCAAAATAAGTATATATATATATATATATATATATATATATATATATATATATATATATATATATATATATTATATATATATATATATAATATATATAATTAGGGATGGAGTGAAGTATCGGTATCGGTATCGGTACCGGCAGTATCGTCATATTTTTGAGTATCGGTATCGGCATCGGTATCGGAATTTTTTTTGGACAAAAGTAAAAGTATCGGTATCGGTAGTAGTATCGGCAAGTATCGGCATATTTTTAGGTATCGGTATCGGTAACGGTATCGGTAAAATTTTTGGTATCGCTCCATCCCTAATATATATATATATATATATATATATATATATATATATATATATATATATATATATATATATATATATATATATATATATATATATATATATATATATATATATATATTCTTCAAGTCCCAATTAGGTTTGACGGCCTCTTTTAGATCACGCTTTCCAGTTTCTCCGACCAGTAAAAGAGTTGCTTATCTTCTAATTATCAAGGTCAGGTCAGGTCATGTCAGCACCGCCACCACTTCATCTTTCCAACTCCTGCTCGGACTTCCTCTTCTTCTCTCAAGTCTCCACTTCCAACATCTCTTCGTCACCCTTTAGTCATTCATTCTTTCCAAGTGTCTCAGCCATTTTTACTGAGCATTTTTATATTTATGAAAGGGTAAAAATCAACCCTTTCTTTAATTTGCTCATTTCTTACCCTATTTCTTCTATTCTTCCAAGCATTTCACCAGCCTGTATCCTGCTTCTCGACTATGTGCTTTTTTTCATATATATATATATATATATATATATATATATATATATATATATATATATATATATATATATATATATATATATATATATATATATATATATATATATATATATATATATATATATATATATATATATATATATATATATATATATATATATATATATATATATATATATATATATATATATATATATATATATATATATATATATATATATATATATATATATATATATATATATATATATATATATATATATATATATATTATATATATATATATATATATATATATATATATATATATATATATAAGGAATTAGAGAGAAAGAAGAAAAAATCAGTAAAATCAAATATATTTTCTCATTTTCTTTAAAATGCATTTCCGACTTCTTTCCTCCATTTTCTTTGTTTATTTTAATTTGGTAAAAACAAAATTTAATTTGTTTCAATCCTTGAGGCGATTCTTTAAAAATTTCCACATTTAAATTCTTTTGAGGAGAGCCTCAAGCTACTTTTTTCTCATTTCTATTTTACTAATTTTGTTTCTGTATGTGATTTTTGAATATTTTTGTCATCTAGAATTTCGTACATTCACACACGCACACACACATACACACACACACACACACACACACACACACACACACATATATATATATATATATATATATATATATATATATATATATATATATATATATATATATATATATATATATATATATATATATATAATAAAGTACATTACTAGAATGAGTGCGTTTTTGATTTAAAGTACATGTACAAATATAATTCCGATTACGTGGGGTTATTTTGAGAACCAGATACGATATATATATATATATATATATATATATATATATATATATATATATATATATATATATATATATATATATATATATATATATATATATATATATATATATATATATACATATATACTGAATATATGTCTTTTTTACTATAGATTTGGATACAAAGAAGAAGAAGCAGTCTTCCCGTAAGATTTTATTCAATTTCTACGCACAAAAACCTAAAAATTTTAAGCACAATTATTTATATAATAATTATCAAAAATTTCCATTTTTTAGTAAGTATAGTAGTACTAAAACAATGATTTTAAAAATGGAAAAGTGGTAAAGGAGTTAAGTAGAACTCCTTCAAATGTTATGGAAATTTATTACCAAAATCCTTAAAAGAAGTGAAAGAGAAAATAAAAAATATATTAATTACAATAATAAAATCATAAATTAAAAATTTTATTAATCAAAGTAAAAAAAAAAAAAAAAAAAAAATCTATTTCAAAGGTAAAACAATTATACTAATTTTCCAAAAATTAAAGAAAAATATGAATTAAACAACAGAATATAAAAGTAACAATAACTTAAGAAACTAAAATCATGTCAACACAATTTTTAAGAGTAAGATAATGCTTTCAAATATTGTTTCTTCATCCAATAAAAAATAATAATAATAATAACAATAATAATAATAATAATAATAATAATAATAATAATAATAATAATAATAATAATAATAATAATAATAATAAAAATATTAATAATATCGACATAACTTTGATAAGAAGATAGATAGATAGATAAATAGATAGATAGATAGATAGATAGATAGAGAGAGAGAGAGAGAGAGAGAGAGAGAGAGAGAGAGAGAGAGAGAGAAGAGAGAGAGAGAGAAAAAGAGAGAGAGAGAGAGAGAAAATCCGATGCTCATTGACTTTATGGAAACAATAAAAATTATAACTAAAATAATAATGATCGCGAAAGACAATAAAATAATAATAATAATAATAATAATAATAATAATAATAATAATAATAATAATAATAATAATAATAATAATAATAATAATGAATATGAATTAAAATAATAGAATTTTAACTTTCATTTTAAACTAAAATTGAACCTAGAGAGATCAAAAACGACAGTCATTGAGTTTGTGAAAAATAATAAAATCATAATTAAAATTATAAAAACCCGAAAAGGCCAAAAATAAAATAATAATAATAATAAAAATAATAATTTTTATTGATTTGTTTAAAAGAAATAACTACTATTAAGCATTATATTACCATTACTGCTACGATAATATTGGAGACTAATAAAATAATAAATGCATATTGGTTGAAAATATTAAAATAAGAATAACAGCAGTAAAATAATATACTACTATATCACACCACTGGGATTATTGCTATTTAAAATAATTTTCAATAATAAGAAAAATGCAAATTTTAAAATAAATAGGAAAAAATCATATCATGGAAATCACTTAAATTATGAGATTAAACTGTATAGTTAGCTTGTTGAATAATTTCATAAAATAAAATAGAAAACCCGTAAGTAATTTTGTTTACCCCTACAGTCTGAAGAAGTTTGAACAACTGAAGAAGGATTTTGAAGAATACTTAAAAATTTATTATGGAAGAGGTTCAAAATACGTTGTTGTCAAATGAAAATAATAGGGCGATATCTAGATTTTACGTAATGGGCGGAGAAATCGGAAAGTGTGACGTCATATAATTTTCCTTATAAGGAAATGTTCTCAATGATTCTTTTGTATATTTCTGTCCCAAGGAAAATCGGCTTTTAGATAAAGCCATTGTATTTATTAAAACAAATACTAGGTATGATTTTGTAAAATTAGGACAGGAAAGATTATGTAAAATGGAATGTTCTGGAGATAAATCAAATTTTATTTTATTTAAATCTGTGTTTTAAAGTCAAAAATGAACTTTTATTTTTAATTATTTATTGAATGAAAATTCAATATATATATATATTATATATATATATATATATAATATATATATATATATATATATATATATATATATATATATATATATATATATATATATATATATATATATATATATAATTAAAAAAAAAAAAAAAAAAACACACACGCACACACACGCACACACACACACACACACACACACATACACACACACACACACACACACACACACACACACATATATTATATATATATATATATATATATATATATATATATATATATATATATATATATATATATATATTTATCCCGCTTGGTTCTCAAACTAACCACATTTTACATGTATTGTACTTAAAATGAAAATCGCACTCCTTGTATTATTGTACTTGAAATCATATTTTACTTGTATTGTATTTGAAATACTAATCATACCTTCATCTTAATATCATTGCCATACTTTTATTTAAAATCATTATCAAAACTGCATCTTAAAACATATTTGTATTGCACTTGAAATCATTCTCATACTTGTAACTGAATCGTTCTTGAAATCACACTCGAATCTGAGCTTAAAATTAATATTGTACTTGAATTTGTATTGTATTTGTAATTATATTTGTATTTGGGCCGTTCTTGATATTGTGTAGAAGTTTGCTATATTATTGTATTTGAGGTCATAATCTTAATTTTACATTTGAATAATAAACAAACGTGTTTGTGTTTCTAAGAACTATAAGGGATTGTGAAAAAAAAAAATAAATAAATAAATAAATAAAAAATGCTGTTATTCATACTTTGTTATTGTGATCACCGTTTTATAATTTAAGCAACATTTAAAATTCCTTTGTAATTTTAATTTGCTTTTAATTAAAATAGTTAATTTTTGTATATTTTATGAATAATCACAAAGAATTAATAAAGTATCAGATTTCCAGTTATAAACTCTTAAATATTCATTTGTTTATTTCCCCATTTCCCCTTCGAACTGTTGCGTCACTCTCTCCATGTACTATCGCTATTGCAATGGAAACTATACTTCTGAACTTTCACGTCGCATACTTCCTCCATTGAGAAGGACTTGTTGAACACGTCTTTCTACACAGTCTCATCCTTACTCTGTCCAAATCTCTGACCCTAGACTTAGCCGTTATGCTGAAACTTACATATATTTTACTGATAAAGTCTTGAACACACTTCCTTTATCTGTTTTCCCAACTTCCTTTGACTTGCACACTTTTAAACGCCGTGTATTGGGTCACGTCGGCCATTAGCGACCATATTTTTGACAATTCCCCGACTCTGGTGGAAATTAATATATATATATATATATATATATATATATATATATATATATATATATATATATATATATATATATATATATATATATATATATATATATATATATTAACTTCCACCAGAGTCGGGGAATTGTCAAAAATATGGTCGCTAATGGCCGACGTGACCCAATACACGGCGTTAAAAAAACAAGTTTAAAAAAGTCAAAGGAAGTTGGGAAAAATAAAGGAAGTGTGTTCAATTTATAATATATATATATATATATATATATATATATATATATATATATATATATATAATATATATATATATATATATATATATATATCCTCTCCCAGGAAGGGTTTTCACCCTGTCAGTTGAGACAGCATCATTTCCCATCTTCTCTTTCCCAATTTTCTTTCATTTCTTTCTTAAGTACAAGGGGTGCATTGTCTGCGCATCAATTCTGCGTGGACATTGGCAACTCCAGGCTTGTACGCTGTGGTGCCTCCTTCTTTCCTGCCACATCTGTTCTGTGGAATTCTCTCCCATCTTCTGTGTTTCCTGCCGAATTTACGTTAGGTGGGTCCTGCAGG
>SEYY01021557.1:195000-200000 GCA_009176605.1 Armadillidium nasatum
TTAAAAAAATTTTTATAAACAAGAGGATCATACAAACACGACAAGTAACCAACATACATACATACATAACAAAAACATACGCACATACATATAAACATTTATACAACATACATACATACAAATGAGCATATATATATATATCTAGAAATAGAGAGGAGAGGAGGCAATGACAGGAGCCTCAGTTACAAGATGAACAACTAGCGGAAAGAGGGAAATATAAATGCTAATATAGGGAAAGAGGACTAAGAGTGTGAGATATATAGGGGACAGGATAATTGATTATTATTGAGACCGGGCTTGAGTTTAGAAATATATAGTGATTCCAGAATATGGAGGGAGGAAACATCTTGATGACCATCCAGAACAGAGAAGTGTTGAGGCAAAGGGAAAAAGTGACAGGAAGTTTGAGAGTGTGAGCGAATGTTAGAAAAAGAAGGGTTAGAAAGAGGAAGGGAAGTACGAGGGGAGAGACCTTGGTGTTCAGAAATACGTGTCCTAAGAAGACGAACAGTGGAACCAATGTAGCCCTTCTGGCAGGAGGGACAGGAAAATTTATAAACCACTGATGACTTCATTTTTTTGTTATTTTTGTTTGTGTTTTTGTTACATATGTGTTCATTCTTTCAATTTTCAGTGTCCTGATGATGATCACAGTAGTGATCGAAACGTCGACTTTAACTTATTTATATAATTTTCTTAAGATGTAAATAAATGTTGCATTCATTTTTTGCTCTATTATTCATAATAATATATATATATATATATATATATATATATATATATATATATATATATATATATATATATATATATATATATATATATATATATATATATATATATATATATATATATATATATATATATATATATATATATATATATATATATATTATATATATATTATATATTATATATATATATATATATATATATATATATATATTATATATATATATATATATATATATATATATATATATATATATATATATATATATATATATATATATATATATATATATATATATATATATATATATATATATATATATATATATATATATATATATATATATATATATATATATATATATATATATATATATATATATATATATATATATATATGTATATATATATATAAATTTGTGTGGATGTGTTGTTTTGCAATGAATGTTCACCTTCAAAACAGGTTTTTGCCATAAAAGTTCAATTGATATTTTATTAAATAATTTCTTTCTTTAGAAAAAAAAAAAAGAAAAAAAAATTTTTTTTTTTTTTTTTTTTAAAAATAATAAAAAAAAAAAAAAAAAAAAAAATAAAAAAAATAATAAAACACACACACACACACACACACACACACACACACACATATATATATATATATATATATATATATATATATATATATATATATATATATATATATATATATATATATATATATATATATATATATATATATTATATAATATATATATATTGTTATTACTAAATAATATATATAAATAGGATTTCAGGCTCTCTTTTATAATTACTATAATATTGCAGTGTCTGATATAGTATTTTAAATGAAATATTTTAATGAAAACATTTTATTTCATTTTAACATACGTTTTTATAATAATAAATTAAATGTTAGAACCAAATCCCATAGATTTGTAATTTTTAGAATTTTTGATCCATATTAATTAAATCAACGGAAACAAGGAAAATCAAAAACCGACATGACCTTCAAATAAGGCTCTGAATAATGAGCAAGTACGAGTAAGCTGTTTAGCAAATGGAGTACAAGTAAGATTGGGCGTAGTGATTAAGTTTGAAGTCAAAATAAAACTAGGTGACTGTGCAGAAAGACGAACATCGAGAAGTCTTTTCAAAATAAGAAGTATACAACTGGTGAGGTCACATAGATAATGTAATGAATGATTCAGGAATTCAGTTATATACACACACACACACACACACACACACACACACACACAGACACTCGCTCACACACACATATTATATATATACATATATATATATATATATATATATATATATATATATATATATATATATATATATATATATATATATATATATATATATATATATATATATATATATATATATATATTTATGTATTTGGTGGTCAAAGACCAGAGGCCTACCAATTAACACCAGAGTTGGGAAGTTCTCCTAACAAGTCAAATTGAAAACCAACATACCCCGATACACGGCATTTGAAAGTGTGTATGTTAATAAAAGAAAGTTATGAAAATAGATAAAGGGAATGAATCTCTGAATTTGCAAGCGAAGTTCTTGTAAGACTAAGCATAGAGATTAAGTCTTGTGTCAGAGAATTGTAAATAAAAAGGATGAGATAGAAAGGGATGAGGTTGACTCACCAACAGAAAAAGATATCGAAAAAGTTAGGAAGAGCAAAATGGGTGATAAAAAGAAAATCTCTACATTTATCCTTTTCAAGGAGAGCTGTGTCAATGAAATACACGAACGAATAACCTTCAATAAAGAATAAGCAACTGGTGTGGAGTGGAAAATTTCAAAATCACCTAAGAGGAACCAATCTCTTGGAAACTTGTTTAGAAAGAGAAATAATGTGATCCTTTCAAAGAAAGAACCCGAGAAAAAGACACTCCGATGATATTTAGGGTAAATAAAGGTTTGAGTTGTGTGTTTTCGAAGATATCATTGTTATGCGGAATATTATGTCGTGAAGAAAGATGGATGACAGAGTTTTAAAGGTACTGAAAACAACTATATTTTCTCTGCTCCAAAATGAAATTCAAGAACGATCAGAGGTTAGTTTCTCCAGGGTTAACTTCTTAGCGATAATTAATTGCTGTGTGGAATGGAATTCAAAATGAAAGGATTAAAGAATGGTATAGCTATCAGCTTAGGAGTGAATTAGTATTGAAGTAATTGAGAGAAATTCACTAATGAAAAAAAGAAAAATATTTGGTGATAGAACAGATATTTGAGAGACACCACTGTTAACAGAATTAAAGAATGAACGGTGGACGTCTACAATAACTGTTTTAGAACGACTTGAAAGTAAATCAGACACACAGCCAAAGAGAGAAAGATGGGTACTGAAAAAAGAAAGTTTAGAAATCAAAGTTTTGTGTCATGCTGTATTGAATCCTTTTTGATATGTCTAGTGCCACAGTAAAAGATTTATTGAAACTCCATAAAGCAGAGTATCAAGAGTTAGAGAAAAGACAGATCACTAATAGAGTATTAGTTACGAAATATGACACTACTTCATAACTCTATTCGAAATAAATGTATTTGATAGTTCTTTATTTAAATTCAAAATTAAAGTAAAATATAAGGAAAACAGGGAATGACAAGCATATAGTTTACAAAATTCACACAAAATAGATGAGAGTGCATGACACTCTTCATGCTGAGAGTGCGACACAATAGTGGAGGAATTGGAAAGGACAATTACCCCAAGCCCCTGCCAATTTGAAACGAGTAGAAAAATAAAGAGTCGAGTCATCGGCACAAGAATGAATGAATTTCGAAATGCTCCCGAGATCATTAATTTAAAGTAAAAGTAAAGTTGGAGCTAGAGCAGAACTTTGAGGAACGCCACAATTAAGAGGAAAAGAGGAAGGGGTCGCTTCATCGACAAATGCTGATACTGAACAATCTGAGAGAAAACTAAACATGAGTAAGTAAAGAGAAGGAAGAAATTCAAAGGGAGGGAACTTAGAAAGAGTAGTAACACTTGCCATAAACTGTCAAAAGCTTTGGATATCTCAAGCGCCATCCCTAGAGGCAGAAGAACATAAAAGAGTGAGACAGGAGAGTATGACACCAGTAGTCGAAAGTCATACAAATGATCTGAGAAAAGGAAATGAGATTCCAGATAATGATGAAAGTTGAGGAGAGTTTCAAAGATTTTATACAGAATACAAGTGAGAGCCATTTGAGGGTAGTTAGAAGAACTAGACGGCTACCTTTCTTTGTAATCGACTGAACATATGTTAGTTTCCAGAACAGAGGGAAATATTAGAATTAAGGATAGAGCGTAGAATAGAACAAGGACAGCTTCTAGTTCAGATGCACATTCCCTCAAAATTCGAGGAGGAATACCATCCATGGAACTAAGGATCTCATGTACCCGATCATGTGTGTTTACAGGTAGAAACTTAGAACACCTGAGAGGAGAAGTAAGATTAGGGATGATAGAATCGTCCATTGTAGAATTAATTGAAGAAAAGAGAAGAGATTAACATTTTCACAAAGAAGGTCAGCTACAGTAGTGTCAAAGCGAATAAGAGCGGAAAGGTATATGTACAGAAGTTATTAGAGATGTTTTTGGTAAAAGGACAGAAATTTTTATCAGTAGGAGAAAAAAAATTACTCAAATTTTGATGTTAACCTATATGAAAGGATTCGAATTCGGATTCGAATCCGAATACAGATGAGTTTTGAATTTGTCGAATCCTAATCCGAATTGAATCCAAATTCATCAAATTTTGGATTTCTTGAATCCGAATCCGGATACAGGACCTTCGAATCCGAATCGAATCCGAATCCGAATCCGAATCTGAATTTTCCAAAAAACTTCGAATCGGGATTTGAATTCGCCTGTCACTGACATATATATATATATATATATATATATATATATATATATATATATATATATATATATATATATATATATATATATATATATATATATATATATATATATATATATATATATATGTTATAAAGTTTAAGCTATTGGGGAACCGATACATTAAACTTGAATGTTTAATGTATTTAGTCTACGATAGTTTTAGAGGACTTAAAATTAAGAATATTATATATTATATATATATATATATATATATATATATATATATATATATATATATATATATATATATATATATATATATATATATATATATATATATATATATATATATATATATATATCAAATCAACATCATCATCATCATCATCATCATCATTATCAAGGAATA
>SEYY01021557.1:202500-207500 GCA_009176605.1 Armadillidium nasatum
TATTTTACCTCTGATGAGCAAAGGTCAGTGATCTACCAAACTTCCATCAGAGAAAGGAGCAAATCGGGATCCTGGTCAGATGAAAGGCCGACATGTCCAGAGACACGACGTTTAAAGATGTTTAAGTCATAAGAAATTGGGAAAATAAATGAAGGAAGTGTGTTGCAGACTTTACCAGTAGAATACGTATAAGATTAAGTTAAGCCTGGAGTCAAAGATTTGGAAAGAGAAAGGATGTGACTACGAAGGAAAAAAGTGTCGCACGAGCTCTTCTAAAAGCAGGAGGTAAGCGACGAGAAAGTTCAGAAAAGCAGTTTCCGTTGTAATAGTGATAGTATAGAGAAAGAAATTGGAGAGAATTAGTGAGAATAGGAGAGTTGATAAGACGAAAAACAATAGACTCCACCTCTTCAGGGAGAGCAAAATGAGTTGAACAACCCCAGATATGTGAGGCGTACTCCATACAGAGGCGAATAACACCCCTACAAAGAGCAAGCATCTGGGGTGGTGTGAAGAATTTCTGAAGGAGCCTCAGAACAACCAACCTCTTAAAGTCTTCTTTAGAAAGAGATGTAATGTGATCTTTCCAAGAAAGATCACGAGAAAAAGAAACACCTAGAATGTTAAAGAGAGATGAAAGTTGAGATGTGTGTTTTCGAAGAAGATATCATATTTGTGTGGAAGCTTGTGTCGAGTAGAGAGATGGAGGAATTGAATTTTTGAGGCATAGAAAATGACCATGTTTTCTCGGCCCCAATTTGTAATGAGACATAGATCAGAGGTTAGTTGGTCCAAGGAAGTCCATTAATTGTTGTTGTGAGGAAGGCCTCAACTGAAAAGAGTAACGAGGGGTGGAGTCTTCAGTATAGGAGTGGATAGGATATGAAGTAATAGAGAGAAGTTCATTAATGAAAAGCAGAAAAAGTGTTAGGATTGGACAGATCCTTGAGGAACATCACGATTAATAGATTTATAGGCTAAACGGTGATGGTCTACATCAGCTGCTATAGAACTACCAGAAAGGAAATCAGAAAGGCAACAGAGAGAGAGAGATAGATTCCGAAATAGGGAAGTTTGGAAATCAAAGCCTTGTGCCATACCCTATCGAAAGCTTTCGATATATCCAGCGCAACAGCAAAAGATTCATCGAAATGCCGAAGAGCGGAGGACCAAGAGTCAGAGAGAAGGGAAAGAAGATCACGGGTGGAGCGTTTCTTACGAAAGTCAAACTGACTACCAGAGATAAGATTAGAAGAATTGAGATGTTTCCAAATCTTCGTGTTAAGGATAGATTCGAAAACTTTAGAAAGAACGGTGGTTAAAGAAATTGGACGGTAGTTAGAGGGTTGAGATGGGTCCCCCTTTTTTGGCACAGGCTGAGTGAGCTCAAGTTTCCAGCAGGAAGGGAAAGTTTAAGTAGAAAGACATAGAAAGATATAGTTTACCAGGGCAGAGTGCAAGCTCAGAAGCACAAGTTTTGAGAACCACAGGAGGAATACCCTCAGGACCGAAAGCCTTCTTAGTGTTAAGAAGATGTATACATATATATATATATATATATATATATATATATATATATATATATATATATATATATATATATATATATATATATATATATATATATATATATATATATATATATATATATATATATATATATATATATATATATATATATATATATATATATATATATATATATATATATATATATATATATATATATATATATATATATATATATATATATATATATATATATATATATATATATATATATATATATATATATATATATATATATATATATATATATATATATATATATATATATATATATATATATATATATATATATATATATATATATATATATATATATATATATATATATATATATATATATATATATATATATATATATATATATATATATATATATATATACATAGGTGTTTAAACTATTTCAGAAATGTTTCGTTTTTATTTAATTTTAATTGGTTTTTATAATAGATTATTGTTGCAATTTGAACAAATCATTGAGAAACTAACCAACTAACCAAGGAATAGACCTAAGAGTTTTAAAAATCATCATGTGTTTGGCAGTGCTGCATAATTTCTGAGAAATATCTCAGTTTTCAAAAAAAAATCAGTTTCCTTAGTTTCTTAATCGTCTCGTAGGTCACTGAAAGTTGGTGGTGGATCAGTTAGTGACCTTCTTGTCATTGGTTGGCAATCACTGTCATAAGGTTTGCAAAAGGAATCGGAATCATTTTAAGTTAGTTCTTTAAAGTACCACAAGGAATTAGTTATTTAAAAAAAAAGTATAGGTATATTTATACATAATATATATATATATATATATATATATATATATATATATATATATATATATATATATATATATATATATATATATATATATATATATATATATATATATATATATATATATATATATATATATATATATATATATATATATATATATATATATATATATATATATATATATATATATATATATATATATATATATATATATATATATATATATATATATATATATATATATATATATATATATATATATATATATATATATATATATATATATATATTATATATATATATATATATATATATATATATATATATATATATGTCTCCTCTGGTGGGCAAAGGCCGGAGGCCTACTAATATCCACTAGAGTTGGGGAGCATTTGGAACCTGGTCGCTAATAGCCGATGTGACCCGATACACGGCGCTTAAAAGTGTGCAAGTCAAAGAAAGTTGGGAAACAGATAAAGCGAGCGTGTTCAAGACTATACCAGAAGAATTTATGTAAGAATGAGCATAGAGGTTAAGTCTGAGGTCGGATAGTTGGACAGAGAAAGGATGAGACTGTGCAGAAAGTAGTGTCTCACGAGATTTCTCAATCGATGAGGTATGCGAAGTGAGAGTTCAGAGGATCAATGTTTGTTGTAATAGCGATCGTGTAGAGAGAGTGACGCAACAATTCAACTGGAAGAAAGATATTGGAGAGAGTTAATAAGAGCGGGAGAGTTAATAAGACGAAAAGCCCTAGACTCCACCTTTTCGGGAAGAGCTGCATGTAAGGAACCACCCATGATGTGTAAGGGGCGAAGAACACCCCTATACAGAGCAAGAAACTGTTGTGGCGTAAAAAAACCACAAATGCGCCTCAGAACACCCAACATCTTAGAAGCTTGTTTAGAGAGAGAAGTAATGTGATCTTTCCAAGATCACGAGGAAAAGAAACACCGAGAATATTGAGAATTGATGAAGGTTTGAGTTGAGTGTTTTCGAAGAAGATATCATAGTTGTGTGGAAGATTGTGTCGAGTAAAAAGATGAAAGAATTGAGTTTTTGAAGCATTGAAAACGACTATATTTTCTCCGCCACAATTTGAAATACGAGAAAGATCAGAGGTCAGTTACTCCAAGGCCATCCTTCTTGAATCTATCAACTGCTGTTGGGAGGGACGTCTTTCAAATTGAAAGGAGTAATGAAAGGTGGAGTCATCGGCATAGTAGTGTATAGAAGACGAAGTAATAGAGAGAAGATCATTGATGAAAATTAGAAAAAGAGTTGGAGATAGGACAGATCCTTGAAGAACACCACTATTTACAGATTTATAGGAAGAACGGTGGCCGTGTACAACAGCTGCTATAGAACGACCGGAAAGGAAATTAGAGAGAAGGTCACAGAGAAAATGATAGATTCCGAAAGAGAGAAGTTTGGAAATCAAAGCTTTGTGCCAGACTCTATCGAAGGCTTTCGATATGTCTAGCGCCACAGCGAAAGACTCACCGAAACCCGGGAAAGCGGAGGACCAAGAGTCAGAAAGTAGGGAAAGAAGATCACCAGTAGAACGTTCTTTACGAAAGCCATACTGGCGATCAGAGATAAGATTAGAAGAATTGAGATGTTTCCAAATCTTCCTGTTAAGGACAGATTCGAAAACTTTAGAAAGAACGGAGGTTAAAGAAATTGGACGGTAGTTAGAGAGTTGAGATGGGTCCCCCTTTTTTGGCACAGGGAAGGTTGAAGTAGAAAGGCAAGACGATATATTTTATATTATATATATATATATATATATATATATATATATATATATATATATATATATATATATATATATATATATATATATATATCAGGGTTGCATGGTTTTAACCAGATGGTTTAAACCAATTGGTTTTTTTTTGGTTTAAACCAACTGAAAAAAACCATGGTTTTTTTGGTTTTAAACCAATTTTTTTATTTTTTATAATGAATTTATATACAAGCTATATAAATACGATATATATATATATATATATATATATATATATATATATATATATATATATATATATATATATATATATATATATATATATATATATAAATATGACTATTTTTCAGAAATATATATATATATATATATATATATATATATATATATATATATATATATATATATATATATATATATATATATATATATATATATATATATATATATATATATATATATATATATATATATATATATATATATATATATATATATTTTATTTTATTTTATTTTTCCCCTCACCTTTCCCACTCTCGTGGGGTGGTGCCCGTCACAGTTCGTTTACACCCCCACATCCACACTCTATCTCCCTTCCCTTCACCATGCCCTCCATCTCACTCTGTCCTCCGTGACTCTCCTACCTTCGTCCACATTCAAACCTCCCCCCCCTAATATCTCCCCTACCCTTCCCCCTTCCTCCCTCTACCTCGGATCTCATCATTCTACCCACCATCCTATTCTCATCCATTCTACACATATGCCCAAACAATCTTAATACACCCTCTTCCACTCTGCCCACTATTCCCTCTTCCATCCACACATCTCTCTTATTCTTTCATTCCTGATTCTATCTACCCTCCTTAACCCACACATAGCCCTCAATCCTTTCATTTCAAAAACTTCTAATCTTTTC
>SEYY01021557.1:215000-220000 GCA_009176605.1 Armadillidium nasatum
CTACGAGAGAGTTCAGAAGAGCAGTGTCCATTGTAATAGCGATAGCATAGAGATAATGAAGCAACAATTCGACGGGCTAAAAGAGACTGGAGAGTATTAGCGAGAGTAGGAGAGTTGAAAAGACGAAAAGCCGTAGGTTCTACCATTTCGAGGAGAGATGTATGAGTGCAACCACCACAGATGTGTGAAGCATTCTCAATAGAAGGGGTAAACATCTTCTGAAAGCCTCAAGTAAAGAGACGAGATGCGTTAGAGAATTGCTATAAATATTCTTTCACTTCTGCTGGTAAATTGTTTTCAATGATAACTTCAGGGAAACTAAACTAAACAATTGCAAATAATAACTTTTTCAGAACTTTGGAAATTAAATGCAGGGCTTTTATTAAATCTAAGGCTCATATAGAATTCTTAAATAATAGTAATAAATTAATAATAATAAAAATATTAATAAAAATAATTATAATAATAAAAATAATCAAATAATAATGATAATAATAATAATAATAATAATAATAATAATAATAATAATAATAATAATAATAATAATAATAATAATAATAATAATAATAATAATAATAATAATAATAATAATAATAATAATAATAATAATAATAATAATAATAATAATAATAATAATAATAATAATAATAATAATAATAATAATAATAATAATAATAATAATAATAAATAATAATAATAATAATAATAATAATAATAATATAATAATAATATAATAATAATAATAATAATAATAATAATAATAATAATAATAATAATAATAATAATAATAATAATAATAATAATAATAATGGAAACGAAAATTTAGATGCAGATTTTTATGGCTAAAATTCTTATTTTAACAAATTCAAATATTGATTTTAATTCACTTGTTTATAATGAGAGCATTAACTGAATTTTACTTATTGCGAAAGAAATTTAAGGCCATTTATATACAATAAGTATTTAAATTATATATTATCTATCAATTTAATTATGTAATACTAATAATAATAAATCTTGCACAACTATAAACAATTCACGGAAACTTTTCAAGTTCAAGAGAAAAACATGTCAATAAAAAAAAAAAAAAATAAATTAAAAAAATAAAAAATAAATTTCTTTTTAGGAAAAAAAAAAAAAATTTCAAAAAATAATACAAAATAAATCTTTCTTGGCAATCTTTCAAAATTTTTAATCCAGATTTATCTTACTTTCAAAAATAAAACTTAGAAGGAAATATGCATTAAAATACGTTAAAATATCTTCATTAAAATGTGTTAGTAAAACTTATAGAGGGTAAATAATTCTATATATATATATATATATATATATATATATATATATATATATATATATATATATATATATATATATATATATATATATATATATATATATATATATATATATATATATATATATATATATATATATATATATATATATATATATATATATATATATATATATATATATATATATATATATATATATATATATATATATATATATATATATATATATATATATATATATATATATATATATATATATATATATATATATATATATATATATATATATATATATATATATATATATATATATATATATATATATATATATATATATATATATATATATATATATATATATATATATATATATATATATTATATGGCATCCGCATCAGCGGAGCATCCTCATAAAAATTAACATCAGCACTAGCAAATATTATGCATCCGCATTCGCATCCACACTTTCGAAAATTCAACATCGGCATAGGAATCCACATCCGTTCTTTCGGAAATTTAACATCCGCATCCGCACTTGACGAAAATTTTATATCCTTATTATCCTCATCCACATCCGTAAATGAGAAAATATGACATGCGATCCATCACTAAATATATATATATATATATATATATATATATATATATATATATATATATATATATATATATATATATATATATATATATATATATATATATATATATATATATATATATATATATATATATCTTCAATACAGAGATTTAATTTATGAAAATTTCTTTTTCATTTTAATTTATTCCCAAAGTTCCAAGTGGAAAAGGTATTAATTAACGACTGGCTCACTAATATCTTCAGACCCACTCTTTATTTTCCAACTGTACCCAAGCAAAAAATATACTTGAAACTTTTGTATATAGGATCACTTACATCTCAAGTTAATAGAAATATTCTTACTATAACTGAAACTACATTCCCGCAACACAAGTTCATTTCTTATAAATTATTACTCCCTCTCAATTTATAGCTTCTTCAGACACAAAAAATCTCTTCCAATGCTTCTCAGATCATCATTAACTTATTTATTTAAGTGAACCAAGTGTAATGCGGCATATGTAGGCCAAACTGGTCTAAAAATTGAAAGCAAGGGTTGATAACCATAGAGGAGTTTCTTTTAGAACAGACCATCCTCTTTACTCCCCTGTATATTCTTCCATAAAAGAGCATGGATATACCCACCATTTTTTTTCATTAAATTTTTCTGTTCTTCTTCATGCATCTTCCCTTCTTGATCGAAGGATTTTAAAGTTTTATATAAAAAAAATCATTGCCTATCTTTAAATGATCAAGCTTCTTCAATTGTCCTTTTTACCCAATAATGAAGTAATTTTTCCCAAAATAGTCTAACTTTTTTTTTTTTTATTATTTATGTTTTTTCAAAATTAATATCATTACTTTATTTTTTATTTTTTTATTGCAATTATTATTATTTTTAAATACCCTATGTACAGTTAATGAATTTATATTTTGATTATATTTTAAAATCGAAATTTGCAAAATTTAGCTTGTGCTGAAGACGGACCGAGATACGGTGTTAAACGTTCACAGTGTATTAAAAATGTATGTGGAAACCCTTATTTTGGCTTTAACCTTTCTAATTATATATATATATATATATATATATATATATATATATATATATATATATATATATATATATATATATATATATATATATATATATATATATATATATATATATATATATATATATATATATATATATATATATATATATATATATATATATATATATATATATATATATATATATATATATATATATATATATATATATATATATATATATATATATATATATATATATATATATATATATATATATATATATATATATATATATATATATATATATATATATATATATATATATATATATATATATATATATATATATATATATATATATATATATATATATATATATATATATATATATATATATATATATATATATATATATATTTAAATTTCACCTCTAGTGGGCAAAGGCCAGAGGCCTACCAAAATTCCACCAGAGTTAGGAGGAAAGACAGAAGCCTGGTCAAATTAAAGGCCGACGTGACCTGATACACGAAGTTTGAAGGTGTGTAAGTCATAGAAAGTTGGAAAAATAGAAGGGGAGTGTGTTCCAGACTTTACCAGTAGAGTACATGTAGGAAAGAGCATAGCGATTAAGTCTGGGGTCAGAGAGTTGGACAGAGAAAGGATGAGATTGTGGGGAAAGTCGAGTCGCACGAGTCCTTCTCAGTGGAGGGGGTATGCGACGAGAGAGTTCAGAAGAGCAGTGTCCATTGTAATAGCGATAGCATAGAGAGAGTGACGCAACAATTCGACGGGCAGAAAGAGATTGGAGAGAATCAGTGAGAGCAGGAGAGTTGATAAGACGAAAAGCCCTAGACTCCACCTTTTCAAGGAGAGCTGTGTGAGTGGAACCACCCCAGATGTGTGACGCATACTCCATACAGGGGCGAACAACACCCCTAACAGTGCAAGCAACTGGGGTTGAGTGAAGAAATACTGAAGGCGCTTCAGAACACCTAACATCTTAGAAGCTTGTTTAGAAAGATAGGTAATGTGATCTTTCCAAGAAAGATCACGAGAAAAGGAAACACCTAGAATATTAAGAACAGATGAAGGTCTGAGTTGAGTGTTTTCGAAGAAGAAATCATAGTTGTGTGGAAGACTGTGTCGAGTAGAGAGATGGAGGATTGATTGAGTTTTGGTGGCATTGAAAACAACCATATTCTCTCTGCCCCAATTAGAAATACGAGAAAGATCAGAGGTCAGCTGCTCCAAGGCAACCCTCCTTGCGTCTAATAACTGTTGTTGGGAGGGGCGCCTTTCAAATTGAAAAGAGTAATGAAGGGTGGAGTCATCAGCATTGGAGTGGATAGGAGATGAAGTAACAGAGAGAAGGTAATTAATGAAAAGCAGAAAAAGTGTTGGGGATAGGACAGATCCTTGAGGAACACCACTATTAATAGATTTAAAGGAAGAGCGGTGACCGTCTACAACTGCTGCTATAGAACGACCGGAAAGGAAATCAGAGAGAAGGTCACAGAGAGAAGGATAGATTCCGAAAGAGGGAAGTTTGGAAATCAAAGCTTTGTGCCAGACTCTCTCTCTCTCTCTCTCTCTCTCTCTCTCTCTCTCTCTCTCTCTCTCTCTATATATATATATATATATATATATATATATATATATATATATATATATATATATATATATATATATATATATATATATATATATATATATATATATATATATATATATATATATATATATATATATATATATATATATATATATATATATATATATATATATATATATATATATATATATATATATATATATATATATATATATATATATATATATATATATATATATATATATATATATATAGGGACAAGTATCATATACTGGAAGTTTTATCTCCCTAAAATATTAAAGAAATTTTTTTCCGTTTTACCCGCAAAAATACATACTGTAGTTATTTATTGTTCAATAAAATAAATTCATGATTTAAATTTTAAACAGAAAGTAAACTTTATATTTATTATTGAGCTTCAACATTTACGAGTATATTTATTTTAAGTAATTTTTTATTGTTATTTTTATTTGTTATTTTA
>SEYY01021557.1:227500-232500 GCA_009176605.1 Armadillidium nasatum
TATTATTATTATTATTATTATTATTATTATTAATATTATTACGTTACATTCATTTAGAGATGTTTTGAAAATGCTAACCTTGTTCAGCAAGATATATATATATATATATATATATATATATATATATATATATATATATATATATATATATATATATATATATATATATATATATATATATATATATATATATATATATATATATAGTATAGTGCACTTTTTGAATATAGTTACCCAAAAATATAAAAAAAAACGTTTTCTTTAAAAAAATTAAAATTTAAAGCGTTAACTTTTTTGTGTATAATATTTATATTTTAAAAACAGTTAAAATCATTGTAATAATTAAAAATAAAGTTTCTTTTTGTTATAAAAATAATTATATATTATATATAAAAATATAACCTATTAATTTAAAAAGAAAAACATTTAAAATATAATGTAAATTGTATATATTATTATAACAAATTCTGAATGAACTTTTACCGCCTTTTTACTCTATGTTCCTGCCAAAAACAATAATTTTTGCCGGGAACTAGAAGGTAAAACTATTTTTAAAAATTTTTATAAAATGAAAAATATATTTCTTTTATATTATATTATTATATTTGCAATAAAGAAATGTGTATGTTAAAAATTTAAAATTTTAATGTATTTTAATATATAATATTTAAATACATTGTAAAACAATATTTTCTATTTTAAATATATAAAATTTTATATGTTATTTCAATATGAATTTGTAAAACTTTAATAATAGTAAGGTTGTAAACCATTTTTGTTAAAATTATCTAAACTAATAAAATAAAGTGAAAACAAATAATTTGTTAATTGATCCTTTACATTTTGGGATAATTTTAAAAAGTCGTTAGCAACTTTTGAAACATTCACTTTATCCAAGAAGCCGATGAAGAAGCCGCACTGTCCAGAAGAAGACGTCCAAAGCAGGAGAAAGAAGAAACCGCCACTACAGCAGCATAAGAAGACTTCCAAAGCAGAGGCAAGAAGAAGCCGCTCCTACAGCAGCAGAAGAAGTTCCAACGCCTCTGCTCCCGAAAGGAGACCCAGTTTGGCAGACCATTTGCCCTCGACTGTGGTTCCTCCTTTGAAGTAGCCTTCCATCCGAGGCTACAGACGCTCCGCAGGCTTTAAGAAAAGTGGTGGCTACCACACGCCTACCAGTCGGCATTCCACAAGGGGACATTGAAAACACCCAGCCTCCTGATCTATCCCCCTTCGCGCAACAAAAAGTATAGGGACCTCCTGCACCTACATATTTGGTGACTCCTACCTAATAGGTTACATCCCCTATATATATATATATATATATATATATATATATATATATATATATATATATATATATATATATATATATATATATATATATATATATATATATATATATATATATATATATATATATATATTTATATAAATTCTTTTTGTATGAACTCTCAACCAACTTTTCTACAAGAATTTTTGCAAAAAATAATAAATAAGTAAATATAAATGAAATAAATAAATAAATAGGATAAATAAATATACGGAAAAAAAAGTTTAGAAAGATAAATTTTCGAAAAAAATTCTCAAAATTCCTTTTTATTTTATTTCTTTTCTATTTTTAGTTTTTTTTTTTTTTCATTCATTTTTTCTTCGATTTCAAATTTTTTTTTTAAATTACCTGCAATTCAGGTATAGAAGAAACGTTAATGATATTTAATTTTTTAAATTAGATTAAACATTTATTATTATTGTTATTATAATTATTATTATTATAATTATTATTATTATTATTATAATTATTTCTATTATTACAATTATTATAACGACTATTTTCATTATTATTAATATTTTTATTATAATTTGAAGAGGTTGTAATAGATGGTTATTAATAAATGGTTATTATGCATTACAGGAATATGTCTAAGAACATCTACTCAAATTATACAGTTATATATATATATATATATATATATATATATATATATATATATATATATATATATATATATATATATATATATATATATATATATATATATGCATATGGAATTATATAAAACAATCGAGTCGTGGTGAGATCAAGAATAGTCAGAAGCGAGAAATGTTAACTTTCAATATAATTCCCACATTTGCCGCCAACTTATTCGATAAATATTTAGATGTATAAAATCAGGGGAACGCAGTATACTTTATGCTGACGTTATAATTACTCGATTTTACTGATATTATAGTATTATCAATATTGTTATTATTTCTGTATTACTATAATATCGTAGTTACTTCTCTAAGGCACATGATTTACACTCCAGTGGCAACATTTTCTCTTAAATATTACTAACACTCCTGTAAATGATATTGGGCTACAACTTTATTGACTTTATTATTACTAATATTCATTAATTTTTATTTTATTATTATCATCGTTATTGCTATTATTATTACTCTTACTGTTATTGTAATTTTTATTCTTATTATGTTTAATATTGTCTTTACATTTAATTTTGATGATTCTATTAATACTTTCAAATTATTGCCGTAATTGATGTTAGTTTTGAAATCTACTAAAAGCCTTATTGCTGATGCTATTACAATTTTTATTATTATTATCATCGTTATTATTATTATGGTTGATAATATTATTAGTACTTCCATAATTATTATGATTATTATTATATTATTTCAATCAGTAATATATTTGTGAATATCTTCTTCCTCTCATCATTATTATCATTATTATTGATTTTACTATTTTTTGCTATTATAATTAATATTGGTATTACTATTTTCGCTTTTATTAAATTTATAAGATAATTGTATTTTAATTAGCATTATCTTTATCACTCATTTTGATATATGCACCACTTTAGTATTTGCTTTTTAAAAATAAAATTAAAAAATTTATTTAACTACTAAACTTTAGGGCTAAATGGAAACTAATGGGTATCCTCTTAGAAGTCCCTTTTCAGAGAACTGTACAATCACTTCATTGCTATTACTATTATTGTTATTGTTATTATTGTTATTATTATTATTATTATTATTATTATTATTATTATTATTATTATTATTATTATTATTATTATTATTATTATTATTATTATTATTACTATTATTATAGTTAGTAGTATAGGACGTACTACATATTGTAAATTACAGTGTACGTTCAATGAATAAAGAATTTTGAATTTGAATTATTATGATTATTATTATTTTAATTATTGTTATTATTATTACCAAAATAATCATTATTAATATTATTATTTTTATTATTATTACTATTGTTATTACTATTGTTATTATTATTATTATTATTATTATTATTATTATTATATTATTATTATTATTATTATTATTATTATTATTATTATTATTATTATTATTATTATTTATTATTATTATTATTATTATTATTATTATTATTATTATTATTATTATTATTATTATTATTATTTTAAGTTTGTACCAATACCTTTTAAATATACGATGAATTGTTTATTTGAATTTTGTTACGGAAAAATAAATAAAGATTAAAGATCAAAGATTACCAATATTTCTGAAATTCTTATCATGACTTGACATTTCTTATTAGTATTAGTTTTGTTATAATCATTATTCTTTTTGCTATCTTTACAACGTTATGTATTATTATTAATATTAATATCATTGTTTGTTTTATTATATATATGCATCATATTTGCATTTTAATTATTGTTATTATTATTATTATTGTTATCATTATTATTATTATTATTATTATTATTATTATTATTATTATTATTATTATTATTATTATTATTATTATTATTAAATTGAAGAACTTCATCGACTAAACTTTGGGGCTCAATGGAAACAAGCCCCTTTTCAGAGAAATTTACAGCTAACAAATTATTAAAATTGCATTTAGAAATATAAGAAATATATACTGTTGCAACCTTGTTAAACTTTAATTGTACTTTTCTGAATAAAATTTAGAAAATGAAATTGAAATAATTTTTATTATTATTATTGATAACATTATTACAATTACTATTGTTTTTGATGTATTTTATTGTTTTCTTTATTCATATTATTGTAAATATTACTAATTATAACAAATATTATTTCATTTTAAAGTATTCCATTATTATAACAAAAGTAATGAACATGGTGTTTGTAACTATTATTTTTATTTTTGCTATTATTATTATTATTATTATTATTATTATTATTATTATTATTATTATTATTATTATTATTATTATTATTATATTATTATTATTATTATTATTATTATTATTATTATTATTATTATTATTATTATTATTATTATTATTGCTATTATTAAGACTTTCATTACGATATTAATTATTGTTATTAATATTTTTATTTTTATTATTATAATTATTATTATTATTATTATTATTATTATTATTATTATTATTATTATTATTATTATTATAATTATTATTATTATTATTATTATTATTATTATTATTATTATTATTATTATTATTATTATTATTATTATTATTATTATTATTATTATTATTATTATTTCATTACGATATTATTATTATTATTATTACTATATATTATTATTATTATTATTATTAATTATTATTATTATTAAATATATTATTATATTATTATTATTAAATATATTATTATTATTTTATCGTTATTATTACCATCTTCATTATTATTATTATTATTTGTAGTATATCTTGAAAAGGAAGGAGAAGTAAACCTCGCAGTTCGAGTTTGGTTTAATGAATTCTTTATTTAAATTATTTTTAGCCTAATATATCAATTTATATTAGCTACAATATCAGCGAAACTCAAAATCTCCATATTTTTATTTATTACTCGTATAATTATATATTATTATTATTATTATTATTATTATTATTATTATTATTATTATTATTATTATTATTATTATTATTATTATTATTATTTATTATATTTATTATTATTATTATTATAAATTATATTATTATTTTTATTAATTTCTATTA